>JAMOIN010000774.1:0-44226 GCA_024666655.1 Dascyllus trimaculatus
TCCATAATAAAGCCACTGAAGCAGAATCTAAGCTTAATATTCAGTTGTTACAGGCACAAAGTCACATTAAATGCACAATTACTTTAGTATCTTTAGTTAACAGTTTCGTGCAAATTCTGTAGTTTCAGACTAATCACAGTATTAGTTAATCACATAATATTAATAACAAATTCAGAGCAATAAATAAAATTAAAAACACAGAATAAAAAAAATAACATACTTTAGTTATTACATGCAACAGGTGCAACAGCAGTGCAATATGAAAGAAGTAAAGGCCTCTGGGTAGAGAACATTAGCTTCTGTGTCATGATCCTGAAGGTGAAGACACTTAAAAACAGGCCTCAGAGCATCAGTGCATCTCTCTTCAAGCTGCAACCCAGCAGTGCATTTCCAGCGTCCACACACTTTGTTATACCTGGTGCTGAAAAAACAAACAAACCATAAAACAATGTAAGTATAAATGTAGGAAATCAGCAGATTCTAAGCAGCACACACTGTTAAAAACAGCGGTTCAGCACTTAACATTAAGGTTTGTACCGTTCTGAGCACGGAGCCACGATGCAGCCTTCGTAGCCAGAAGCTCCCACTCTTCCTTCGCATCCGTCTTGAAACCATGAAGCCAGATCAGAGCCAGGATGGTGGCCCACACGTCACTGTGGACCTGATTGACCAAATCAGACAAACTGTACTGTATCATGTGTGTTCCTGCAATCTGTGCTATCAAGTCTGTTTTCAAATAACTGCCATTGATCATTTCCATTATTGTTTTTGACAACAACCCACCGGTGCAGGCTTTGACTTTTTCATCTTCTGGATGGTCTTTCCCAGTGCAGCAGCCAGAGCTGGATCCAGAATCCAGCAGCCAGACGCCTTCTGGAGGGAGACCAGCTGCAGAAAAGGGTCCCTGGGGGGCTGCTGGGGTGTAGTGGCCTCTTCAGCACCTATCAAGTCCAAAGGGGAAGTTAAAAAAAAAACACAACAAGAAAGTGATCAATTCAAAGCCAGTGCAAAGATGTTTTCACTACTTAGTCAGATACCAGGTCATAAAGGCCCAGTGGCTGAAAAAAGGCCCATTAGCCACAATGTTAACATAGAGGCTAATGCTAACATGAGGCCCAATGAACTTGTTGGTGCATACTGCTTTGATTTTTGATGTCAGCTTGGTATGCTAATATGCTAATGATTAGCATGCTAATGCTTACATGCCAGCATGTCACTATGATTTTAAATGCATTTTAATGGTCTTTTGAGAGGTTTTTAATGTATTTTTTACATGCTAATGTTAGCTTAGCATTAGTTTAATGGAGTTTTTTAAGTGGATAGTTTGGTCCATGCAGGCCAGGTGCCCTGCCTTGAGATCACATCCCGGCTACAAAACAAGGCCAGGAGCCTGAGGACAACTTTGTCACAGTCAACTTTGTCTGCAGATGGTCTGGTAGGAGGCTCTGCAGTCAGTCTGTTGTTAACTCTCCCACCTCCTGGAACTGAGCATTTCCAATACATCACATCCAAACCCCTCTGGACTATGTGCACTTCCCAACCATTACCCCTCAAACTCATAATCTGTTTCGTTGTCTGCATTTACTGCACCTGTCCTCCAGTAGTCGTAACTAGTCTCTTCTGATTTACCTACGAGCCATTTCAACCCTCTTCTATAATAACACCTTTGTTACCTTGTATTAACTCATACATGCTACATTTTGCTGTGAGCTACTGAAGCGAACATGGTACAGGCTTTTCTATTTAGGGACGCAACCAGTAGTGATTTCTGACACAACTAACAGACGACTATGAAGGTATGAAGTTCAAACGACTGTTTTACTGACATTTCCAGTCCCAGTTTAAAGTAGGACCGCACTGATACAGCCACTCTCTGTTCTCACTCAATGTTTAAACTACCATTAATTCAACAATTCTTTGCAGGAAATCTACCCATAGTAGTTATTATTATTAAAGATTATGCACAACTGTCTCATAAAAACCCACCTATGAAATGGGTGACATTTTTACATTGTCTATAATGTCATTGATAATTCTGATGATCAGGTTTCCCCTCATTGCATGTCTCTAATTTTATTTTATTTTTTAAACTACATCATAATATTTGTGTTGATTTGTGGTTCTGATGTCGTCAGTACATTTCTACAATGTGGAAACTTTGTGTGATGTTTTTGACTGGCAGTGTGATGATGCTTGATGCACGGCCTTTCAACTTCCTACCCACCTGGACCATCAGCCATCAAGCCCTTACTCTTTTTCTTCGGAGCCATTGCCCTGCTAAAGCGCATCATTAGCCCTTAAAAAACAAAAGAAGTATGAGGACAAAACAACAGAATTAGAATACTATCAGACAACTAACAAAACTAGACTTTCTTCACTTGATGCTTTAGGAAACAGCCTTTATTAATGACTATCAAAGCAAACCAGAACAAACACAACTCATTCTTTACATACTGTGTTTCATGTTAAATCTGCAAAAAGTTAAATAGGTCAAATAAATGTTGGTTTATTAAGTATTTACATCCATTTGCTGTCTTGATAGGAAGCACAGATGTGCATTCCTGTCCCAATTGTCTTTTTACTCACCACGAAAACCTGATGGAGTGTCACAGGTCTTGGCCTTTCTTGGGCTACTTCTGACTTGCACATCTTCAACAAAAAAGAAGAGGTGATGTCAAAACATTATATTAAAATTCATAAACAAACAGCATCAACTAAAATCTTTTCACCATGAATCACAACAAGCAGGTTAAAAAGTGTTTCCAATATTGAGGATGTTCAAATGTTCAAAATGTCACATAGGTGCATACATACATAACACACAGGTGAACACATGAAGAGATGAGCACATGGAAACAAACTGAGCACAGACTGAAAGCTGGCTCTTATCTACAAATTAAATGCAATAATGAAGTAAAATAGGGAGTGCTGTACTGGGTTCTTAGTGACATGGCCACTCAACTTCTACTGAGTGATTACAACTGACTACGACTGGTGACTCCTCTGAACCTATTAAATATCAAAGCAAACCAGAACAAACACAACTCCTTCTTTACATACTGTATTTCATGTTAAATCTGCAAACAAGTTAAATAGATTGAAGAAATGTTGTTTTTTTAAAAAATATTTACAGCTAGTTATTGTCCCATTTGTCTTTTTACTCACCACTGAAAGATGAATAATCAGCACAGCGCACAACCTCCTCTGATAGACTTCTGAGTTCCTCTAGGTGAACACATGAAGAGATGAGCACATGGAAACAAACTGAGCACAGACTGAAAGCTGGCTCTTATCTACAAATTAAATGCAATAATGAAGTCAAAACAGGGAGTGCTGTACTGGGTTAAGAAAAGTAGTGCTGATAGAATAAGGTGCTCTTCAAGGATGAAACAATCCCGACTGTCCCATTTGGTCATGAAGGAAGTCCTTAGTATTGGGCGGCTGTCATAAACACATCTGAGGCATTCAGAGTTTGAATTTTAGAAATCATCTCCCACGTTTTGCCTAAAACCATATTTGCTCAGAATTTTCTGTGTTGGGATTAATAAAACCCATGTCAGAAAAAACAGTCATGGAATTTGATTATTTCATGGAGTCTTCTGGAAATATGACAAAATCTGCTTGGTGAAAATATACATACGTCAACTTGAATTA
Source organism: Dascyllus trimaculatus (assembly GCA_024666655.1). Lineage (NCBI taxonomy): Eukaryota > Metazoa > Chordata > Actinopteri > Pomacentridae > Dascyllus > Dascyllus trimaculatus. The sequence goes on from JAMOIN010000774.1 coordinate 3,655, forward strand.
TAAGTTGAGGTGATGAAGAAAGTTGTGTTCATGAAATGTTTTCAGTGACATGGCCGCTCAACTTCTACTGAGTGATTACAACTGACTACGACTGGTGACTCCTCTGAACCTATTAAATATCAAAGCAAACCAGAACAAACACAACTCCTTCTTTACATACTGTATTTAATGTTAAATCTGCAAACAAGTTAAATGGGTTGAAAAATGTTGGTTTGTTCAATACGTATGTCCATTTACTATTTTGACAGGAAGCACAGATGTGCGTTCCTGTCCTATTTTGTCTTTTTACTCACCACGTTCATCTAATGGAGCGTCCCGGGTCCTGGCCAGTCTTGGAGCACGTCCGCCCGAACATCCTTTAACAAATAAAAGAGGTGATGTCAAGAAATTATATTAAAGTTCAAACAAACAGCATTAACTAAAATCTTTTCACCATGAATCACAACAAGCAGGTTAAAAAGTATTGAGGTAACTAGTGAGGATGTTCAAATGTTCAAAATGTCACATAACACACAGGTGAACACATGAAGAGATGAGCACATGGAAACAAACTGAGTACAGACTGAAAGCTGGCTCTTATCTACAAATTAAATACAATAATGAAGTAAAATAGGGAGTGCTGTACTGGGTTCTTAGTGACATGGCCGCTCAACTTCTACTGAGTGATTACAACTGACTACGACTGGTGACTCCTCTGAACCTATTAAATATCAAAGCAAACCAGAACAAACACAACTCCTTCTTTACATACTGTATTTCATGTTAAATCTGCAAACAAGTTAAATAGATTGAAGAAATGTTGTTTTTTTTTTAAATATTTACAGCCAGTTATTGTCCCATTTGTCTTTTTACTCACCACTGAAAGATGAATAATCAGCACAGCGCACAACCTCCTCTGATAGACTTCTGAGTTCCTCTCGGTGAACACATGAAGAGATGAGCACATGGAAACAAACTGAGCACAGACTGAAAGCTGGCTCTTATCTACAAATCAAATGCAATAATGAAGTCAAAACAGGGAGTGCTGTACTGGGTTAAGAACAGTAGTGCTGATAGAATAAGGTGCTCTTCAAGGATGAAACAATCCCAACTGTCCCATTTGGTCATGAAGGAAGTCCTTAGTATTGGGCGGCTGTCATAAACATATCTGAGGCATTCAGAGTTTGAATTTTAGAAATCATCTCCCACGTTTTGCCTTAAATCCATATTTGCTCAGAATTTTCTGTGTTGGGATTAATAAAACCCATGTTAGAAAAAACAGTCATGGAATTTGATTATTTCATGGAGTCTTCTGGAAATATGACAAAATCTGCTTGGTGAAAATATACATACGTCAACTTGAATTATAAGTTGTGGTGATGAGGAAAGTTGTGTTAATGAAATGTTCTTAGTGACATGGCCGCTCAACTTCTACTGAGTGATTACAACTGACTACGACTGGTGACTCCTCTGAACTTCTTAAATATCAAAGCAAACCAGAACAAACAACTCCTTCTTTACATACTGTGTTTAATGTTAAATCTGCAAACAAGTTAAATGGATTGAAGAAATGTTGGGGTTTTTTTTATGTTCACAGCCATTTACTGTCCCATTTGTCTTTTCACTTACCACGATAATCTTCATAACCACCATAGTGCAGGGCCCTCATTTGGACACCTCTGTGTTGCGCTAGGTGAACACATGAAGAGATGAGTACATGGAAACAACCTGAGCACAGACTGAAAGCTGGCTCTTATCTACAAATTAAATGCAATAATGAAGTCAAAATAGGGAGTGCTGTACTGGGTTCGTAGTGACATGGCCGCTCAACTTCTACTGAGTGATTACAACTGACTACGACTGGTGACTCCTCTGAACCTATTTAAATATCAAAGCAAACCAGAACAAACACAACTCCTTCTTTACACACTGTATTTCATTTAAATCTGCAACAAGTTAAATAGATTGAAGAGATGTTGGTTTGTTCATATTTACATCCATTTACTGTTTTGATAGGAAGCACAGGTGCGTTCTTATCCCATTTGGCTTTTTTACTCCAGTCCCTGCAATTATCACTCATGGACCACACACATGACCAGAATGACAGGAGAAAGAGAGCAAGCAAAGCCAAGAGAGAGAACAAGAACGTGAGTGACAGAGAAAAAGAGGGAGAGAGGGATAGGCAGAGGCTGAGGCTGGGGTGGGAGTCCTGACAGTACTCCCCATGTACAGGCGCCTCTTGGCACACGATGAAGCCAGTCAGGGTGGTGGCTGCTGAAGTCCCCCATGAAGGACAGATCCAAAAACCAAAACAGAAAAGTTCAGAACAAGCCATGTGGGTGGAGGTGGTCAGGAGTAAAGCCAAAAACACCCAAAGGAGTCCCAACACAGTCTGGAGGACGGCCTGTGGCGAGTCAAAACCAAACAAGGAGTTCAAAAATAGGAAAGCACAGTCCGGAGGGCGGCCTGGAGGCTGATCGGGTAGGTGGGGCAGCTCCGGAGAGCGGCAACAAAGATGGAGCCCTTCAGAGGGCCAGGCAGGAGGCAGGAGGCAGTTGGCAGAGGAGATGGGACCCCTCTGGAGACCGGCAGCAAAGACCAAACCCTTCTAAAGGCCGAGCTGGTTGCTAGCAAAGGAGGAGCCTCTCTGGAGGCCGGGCTGGGGGCCGACAAAGACGGAGCCCTGCAGAAGAAGGGGAGGCCACTGCAAGCAGAGACCCTGGAGCAGTAGAAGTGACTGTGGGCTCTGCAATAGTCTCTTCATCAACATCAACTGAATGTGGAAAAATCTCTGAAGATGGGGAAATGTGTGTAAAGATCATCAAGACCAGTGGGGCCCATTCCTGGTCCTCGAGGGCCCCTATCCTGCATGTTTTAGATGTTTTCCTCTTTCAGCACACCTGATTGAAATGATCAGATCATCATCAAGCTCTGCAGAAGCCTGATAACGATCCTGATCATTTGAATCAGGTGTGTTGGAAGAGAGAAACATCTAAAACATGCAGGATAGGGGCCCTCGAGGACCAGGATTGGACACCCTGCAGTACAGTCACCTGACCTGCCCCTCAGATCCTCCTGTCTCTGCCAGCTTCCTGTATTTTCTATCAATTAAGCTCAACTAAACCTTCAAATCTGAGGGTGGTGCAATGTTAGTTTTCATTTGCTGTGGGACAAATACTCACAAGCTGTTGGAACATCTCTGCGCACAAGAGGTCCCTGAATGGCTTTGCCATCGTCTTTGTTGACAGCAATGAAGGCAGTGAAGGAACTGCTCACTCCTGACTGGACGCTAAGCTGCACCACCTTCTCCTTCACTCCTCCATCTTGCTGTCCTCTGAGGTCTCTGTCCTCCATCTCCAGGGAGCTTATCAGAGTCCGAGCAGCCAACCTGTGGACAGTCAGTCTGTAGACAGGAGAGAGAAGGAAGAACAGCTGGAGCTCAACTTACAATTCCACAAATGTAAAACAGAGATCTGGTTCAGTCAATCCTGTTAAAGGTCAACAATGACAGGAAAAAGATTTCAATGAATGAAATCAGAAGTGGAATGAACATTGTTTATGCACCAAAAAAACAACAAGTAATTTACCATCATGGTGTTTTAAACTGTATGCAAATGGAAATATTCTAACATGCTGACAATGGAACATTGAAATTTAATCTCACACATAAAACCAAAACAGTCAGTCTGACAAAGTCAGTCTATTTGTCTCTAGTCATGTCTATTTGTGCTGTGGGACTAACAGCTCTTTTACCCAGTGTCCTCTGCAGGTTTGAGACTGAAGTGCAGCTGGTTGTGAGAGGGACGACCTGCCAGGCTGTACTTGACCGTCACACTGCCCTCTGCTGCCTCTGAACTCTGAGGAGGCAGCACAGTGTTGGAAAACAATCTCATCTTTACATAAACATCACTGTTCCTCATGTTTTATACATCTGACAAATACAAGCACAGACATATTTCACTATGAGAAGGTGCTGCTGCTACCTGTCCAGTGAGCTGGGCATAAACCAGTGACCTCTGACCCTGGAAGATGGATGTGATTGGTGGAGACAGGACAGTGACAGACACTCCCTCTGGTACATCCCATGTCACTGAGATGTCTTCCACAGTCGGCTGCAGAGCAAATCTCAGTGACTGAATCACCTGAGAAGTAAAACAATAAAAGTTGTTGCATTTTGATTAGAATTTATAAAACTGTCTTGTCTTACTTTGGACAACATCTTGTCACTATCTATGATGTCCTCAACATGTCCTCCTCACACAGATCATCACACTGATCTGGTTCATTACCTCCACCAAGGAGGTTATTTTTTTGCCGTCGTTGGTTTGTTTGTTTGTTTGTTTGTCTGTGTTCAAAATAACTCGAACAGTTATGGACAGATTTGGATGAAATTTTCAGGAAATGTGTGAAATGGGACAAGGAACAAATGATGACATTTTGGGAGTGATCTGGATCACCGTCTCCATCCAGGCTATTTTAAGAGATTCTTTAACACTGGGAGTGTTAGAAAGCGTTGCAGTGCCGCCTTGTGGTAGGAAAGTTGCACATATATGGTGGATGTCGGCCGCTTGTGCTCAACCAAATCAGTGCTACGGTGTGAGAGTGATTACCAGACAATTGACTCTTTTTAAGTATATTTTGTCATTGGGAGATTGTGTTGGGGGTGGACTGAAGCTGCTTGGTGGAGGTTTGCGCTCTCTGAGTGCTTTTCCTTGACAGCTTCATCATGTTTAAACCTTTGGTTGCATCCTGTCAGTCCCTGTGATGAACTGAGCGTGTCCTCCTCCTTCTTTGGCCAACCCATTGATAAGAGCAGAGCTGGCTCCTTCCCCAATCCCAAAAGAGAAACACCTACAAAACAGCAGTTTGTTTTAAACACACACAGCACTAGAACACTGAACACATCATGTGTTTGTGGTTTTGTGGTTTCACCTGTGGGAACCTGAATTCTTCTTCACCAGATCGATCACTTGTTTGGTGTTTCCCACCTCTCCATCAGTGAAGACAAACAGCTAGAGAGGAGAGATTACATATAAGTTACACACCACATCCACACATGAGCTGAAAGTCCTACTAAGCAAACACAAGTAAATGAAAGGTGTGTTCTTGTGCTGTTTTGGCAACAAGTGCTTTCAACAGGCACAAAGAAATGTATGGTATGTATGATTGTCCAACAAACCAGTTTATTCTACATTTTACTTTGAAGGGTGTGAGTAGAACAGTAGGAGTTATTTAAAGCGAGCTCCATAACACATGTCATGGAACGAAACTCAAAGGATTTAAAGACTGTTTTTGCAGACAAGATAATTTTCTTATCTTTGGGACCATTGACCATTGTCTAATTTGAAACAGCAAAGTAGCCAAAACATCAAACCCAGAAACATGTAGCATCTGCTGGGAGCTGTGTAAGACACAACCTGTTTGACCAGTGTGTGTGTGGGTGTGTGTGTGTGTGTATTACTTGTCTAGGATGATTAGGAATGCAGGGCTGGCTGTAAATATGTTGAAGAGGCCTCAGGATCTCTGTTCCTCCCATATTAGCCTTCATCTCCTCAACTTTCTTCAGAGCCTCATCCATGGTCTTCTGGCTGTACTCCACACTCTTACTGACAGCACATGAAGACATGCATCAATGCACACATGAACATACTTGATACTTCTGTTGGACTGACAGATATCCCAAAGTGACTTACAGAAAGATGTGTTCATAGCTGGAACCGAAACTGTAGATGTTGAAGTAGCAGCCCATCGGTAAGCTCTTCAACAGGAGCAGCAGAGTATCCTCAAGAGAAAAAGTAGAGATATGAACAGCACCGCATGAGAAAGACACTAGGATAGATTTTATTGCAGAACTAACACATAATGAATACCCTGGCACTGCTGATGCGAGTTTCTTGCTGCTTGCTGTTGCTGGTAGGACAGCCCATACTTCCAGATCGATCCAGTAAGAACACAAACTCTCCACATGAGGCGACTGAAGACATCACAGACTGGGGGAACTCAGGATACAGACTCACCATCACCACTGGATCACCCATCAGAGAACCTGAAACAAGACGGGAACAGAGAAGTGACTCTTCTTATTTATTTCAAATCATGTACAAAGCAATAACTTCACTTTTATTTACTCACCAGTCTTGGCAGAGGCCTGTCCTGCCTCCACCACAGCAGTGGGCTGGTGGGCGTCTTTGTAGTAAATCAGAAGTTCAACATCTCTGTCAAACTTGTGTCCTGCAGCCAACTTGACCTGCAGTTCAACAACAAATTCATATTCTGTTCTCAGTGAAGAGGACCAACCACACACAGCACTCACATCAGCACTCTACCTACCGTGGCCTGAGTTTGATCAGTGTTGAGGTACTGCAGAGGGTCCAGGGAGCAGCTGGACTCCACTTTAGTTATTGGACGAGGAGAGAAGAGTCGAGCAGAAAAAGACAGAGTGTAGGGAACCAGAGAGGCTGGAACAGAGACCACCTGGACACTGGTACCTTCACTACCTGGAAACAACATGAGAGACAAGTGGGAGTCACCTGCTTTTGTTTGATGTTGGAGGCTTTGTGGAGCTCATGGCTTTAGAGGGGACTTTTCATGAAACTAGAATTATCTAGTTTGCACTCAGGTACAAGGTGTTGGCTGGTTTTCCTACCCTGAGGTTGGTAGCGAGGGTTGAGCACACCAGGCAGACAGAACCTCAGCCCGTCATCAGCCTGCACAGCCAGCTCAGTGACGTACTCCAGCCTGATGGAGGCGCTCTCTCCTGGAGCCAGACCACCCACACTCATAGAGAATATATCTGGACTCTGCTCACTCTCCTCCAGTAGGAAGGCCTGCTGACCGGAGCTCAATGCATCATCATAGTCCTCACGAGCCTGGAGTGAAGGTGACACAAGTCAGTATCATTCACTTTACAGCTTTTTACCTCCTGATTGAACATTTAGCGTCCAGCTCACCTCCTGTTTCTCCTTCACCTCAGCTACAATCTGTTTCTGTCCAATCAGAGCACTGAAATGACACACAGCAGCGTCTCCAGGCAGAGGGAAGACAAACACAGCCTCTACTGGTTTGTCCTCTTTGTTCTGGTACTTCAGAGTGGAGACCACTGTGGCCACATGGTCCCTCACCTCCAGCTCCACCTCAACGCTCTTCAGAGGAACTGATGGAGGAACACGTTCAACAGCTTTACATTTAAATACCACGTGAAAGTAAAACAGTTGTAGAGGAAATCACACATTGTTGTCACTTTGTTTTCTAGCAGCTCTGTACCTGGTTCCTTCTGGACAGTTATCAGCCCACAGCGGTTCATCGTCACTTCACCTGTGGAACAAGTTTGTGGTCATGAATAGTCATGAGAGCTACTGTCCAGTCTGAGCATTGCTCAGCAATGGAAACGATTAAATCAACACTTTATTTATTGTTGTCAGTTAGAAATATTTTCCACCTGAATGTCGTGAATACATTTTCTAACTCTTCTGGTTAAAATGACAAACTTAACAGATGATCAGCGTTTTTCATTTCACCTGTTACGTTTCATCTCTCAACATATTTTCTTTAATAATGTTTTGAAAATGTATTTTTAAAAAGCCAACTTGTTTACTTGATGATTCAAAAGCGGCACAGATGACTCAGATATGCAACAAGAGTGTCACAGTGCAGCACAATATTCAGACTGAGTGTGACAACAACAGGATCCAGATGTTTTCATGTTTTCACATCTCTGACATGTTAACAGAAGCGTCATCTTGAACTGTTTGAAGAAAAGAACACAGAAGAAACTTACCTCTGTAGATGGACGTTGATGTGTACAGGTCAGTTTGACTGCAGATATTCCTGGATGTATGACAGTCCTGTTTATAAAGCAGAAGGAGTTTATCTTAGGTCACGCCTAGTTGGTGCGCTCGATTTGTTTATGACGGAACACCGGGTGGGCGGAGCTGTACGTTGTGGTTTGAGTCTGCAGCTGGGCAGGTTTCATGTGTTGTTATACTGTATAACAGGGGTGTCCAATCCTGGTCCTCGAGGGCCACTATCCAGCATGTTTTAGATGTTTCTCTCTTCCAACACACCTGATTCAAATGATCAGCTCATCATGAAGCTCTGCAGAAGCCTGATAACGATCCTGATCATTTCAATCAGGTGTGTTGGAAGAGGGAAACATCTAAAACATGCTGGATAGGGGCCCTCGAGGACCAGGATTGGGCACCCCTGTTATACTGTATAACAAAGCAGTATGTTTTGTAGTGTTGGCCACAGAAACAGTGTTGCTTAGAAACTTGACAGAAAATATGTTTCTTTTAAATACAAAGTAAAATGTGCTCATTTTCAACACAAACAGAGAGCATGTTCAAAGTATGAGCAGCGGTCGGTGGTATCCATGACGACGCGTGGGTCCCTTTCGGTTTGTTGTGGTGTTGTGCCATAACGTGCCGTAAAATGTCACAATGCGTGTGCACGACGCACAGGTCAGCTGCATTGGAGTCTTTTCCGTTTGATTTTAAAATGTAATCCCGCTCAGTAATCCCCGTTTTTATCAAATATACCGGTAACGGGACTACATTTTTTTTCTGTACTGTAACGGATTACAGGTACCTTTTTTAGTATCCCCATTACGTAACGCCGTTACATGTAGTCCGTTACTCTCCAACCATCATATGTCTATGTGTATAACAACACATGAAACCTGCCCAGCTGTCGGGACTCAAACCACAACGTACAGCTCCGCCCACCTGGTGTTCCGTCATAAACAAATCGAGCGCACCAACTAGGCGTGACCTAAGATAAACTCCTTCTGCTTTATAAACAGGACTGTCATACATCCAGGATTATCTGCAGTCAAACTGACCTGTACACATCAACGTCCATCTACAGAGGTAAGTTTCTTCTGTGTTCTTTTCTTCAAACAGTTCAAGATGACGCTTCTGTTAACATGTGAGAGATGTGAAAACATGAAAACATCTGGATCCTGTTGTTGTCACACTCAGTCTGAATATTGTGCCGCACTGTGACACTCTTGTTGCATATCTTAGTCATCTGTGCCGCTTTTGAATCATCAAGTAAACAAGTTGGCTTTTTAAAAATACATTTTCAAAACATTATTAAAGAAAATATGTTGAGAGATGAAACATAACAGGTGAAATGAAAAACGCTGATCATCTGTTAAGTTTGTCATTTTAACCAGAAGAGTTAGAAAATGTATTCACGACATTCAAGTGGAAAATATTTCTAACTGACAACAATAAATAAAGTGTTGATTTAATCGTTTTTATTGCTGAGCAATGCTCAGACTGGACAGTAGCTCTCATGACTATTCATGACCACAAACTTGTTCCACAGGTGAAGTGACGATGAACCGCTGTGGGCTGATAACTGTCCAGAAGGAACCAGGTACAGAGCTGCTAGAAAACAAAGTGACAACAATCTGTGATTTCCTCTACAACTGTTTTACTTTCATGTGGTATTTAAATGTAAAGCTGTTGAACGTGTTCCTCCATCAGTTCCTCTGAAGAGCGTTGAGGTGGAGCTGGAGGTGAGGGACCATGTGGCCACAGTGGTCTCCACTCTGAAGTACCAGAACAAAGAGGACAAACCAGTAGAGGCTGTGTTTGTCTTCCCTCTGCCTGGAGACGCTGCTGTGTGTCATTTCAGTGCTCTGATTGGACAGAAACAGATTGTAGCTGAGGTGAAGGAGAAACAGGAGGTGAGCTGGACGCTAAATGTTCAATCAGGAGGTAAAAAGCTGTAAACTGAATGATACTGACTTGTGTCACCTTCACTCCAGGCTCGTGAGGACTATGATGATGCATTGAGCTCCGGTCAGCAGGCCTTCCTACTGGAGGAGAGTGAGCAGAGTCCAGATATATTCTCTATGAGTGTGGGTGGTCTGGCTCCAGGAGAGAGCGCCTCCATCAGGCTGGAGTACGTCACTGAGCTGGCTGTGCAGGCTGATGACGGGCTGAGGTTCTGTCTGCCTGGTGTGCTCAACCCTCGCTACCAACCTCAGGGTAGGAAAACCAGCCAACACCTTGTACCTGAGTGCAAACTAGATCATTCTAGTTACATGTATAGGTCCCCTCTGAAGCCATGAGCTTCACAAAGCCTCCAACGTCAAACAAAAGCAGGTGACTCCCTCTTGTCTCTCATGTTGTTTCCAGGTAGTGAAGGTACCAGTGTCCAGGTGGTCTCTGTTCCAGCCTCTCTGGTTCCCTACACTCTGTCTTTTTCTGCTCGACTCTTCTCTCCTCGTCCAATAACTAAAGTGGAGTCCAGCTGCTCCCTGGACCCTCTGCAGTACCTCAACACTGATCAAACTCAGGCCACGGTAGGTAGAGTGCTGATGTGAGTGCTGTGTGTGGTTGGTCCTCTTCACTGAGAACAGAATATGAATTTGTTGTTGAACTGCAGGTCAAGTTGGCTGCAGGACACAAGTTTGACAGAGATGTTGAACTTCTGATTTACTACAAAGACGCCCACCAGCCCACTGCTGTGGTGGAGGCAGGACAGGCCTCTGCCAAGACTGGTGAGTAAATAAAAGTGAAGTTATTGCTTTGTACATGATTTGAAATGAATAAGAAGAGTCACTTCTCTGTTCCTGTCTTGTTTCAGGTTCTCTGATGGGTGATCCAGTGGTGATGGTGAGTCTGTATCCTGAGTTCCCCCAGTCTGTGATGTCTTCAGTTGGAGAGTTTGTGTTCTTACTGGATCGATCTGGAAGTATGGGCTGTTCTACCAGTAACAGCAAGCAGCAAGAAACTCGCATCAGCAGTGCCAGGGTATTCATTATGTGTTAATTCTGCAATAAAATCTATCCTAGTGTCTTTCTCATGCAGTGCTGTTCATATCTCTACTTTTTCTCTTGAGGATACTCTGCTGCTCCTGTTGAAGAGCTTACCGATGGGCTGCTACTTCAACATCTACAGTTTCGGTTCCAGCTATGAACACATCTTTCTGTAAGTCACTTTGGGATATCTGTCAGTCCAACAGAAGTATCAAGTATGTTCATGTGTGCATTGATGCATGTCTTCATGTGCTGTCAGTAAGAGTGTGGAGTACAGCCAGAAGACCATGGATGAGGCTCTGAAGAAAGTTGAGGAGATGAAGGCTAATATGGGAGGAACAGAGATCCTGAGGCCTCTTCAACATATTTACAGCCAGCCCTGCATTCCTAATCATCCTAGACAAGTAATACACACACACACACACCCACACACACACTGGTCAAACAGGTTGTGTCTTACACAGCTCCCAGCAGATGCTACATGTTTCTGGGTTTGATGTTTTGGCTACTTTGCTGTTTCAAATTAGACAATGGTCAATGGTCCCAAAGATAAGAAAATTATCTTGTCTGCAAAAACAGTCTTTAAATCCTTTGAGTTTCGTTCCATGACATGTGTTATGGAGCTCGCTTTAAATAACTCCTACTGTTCTACTCACACCCTTCAAAGTAAAATGTAGAATAAACTGGTTTGTTGGACAATCATACATACCATACATTTCTTTGTGCCTGTTGAAAGCACTTGTTGCCAAAACAGCACAAGAACACACCTTTCATTTACTTGTGTTTGCTTAGTAGGACTTTCAGCTCATGTGTGGATGTGGTGTGTAACTTATATGTAATCTCTCCTCTCTAGCTGTTTGTCTTCACTGATGGAGAGGTGGGAAACACCAAACAAGTGATCGATCTGGTGAAGAAGAATTCAGGTTCCCACAGGTGAAACCACAAAACCACAAACACATGATGTGTTCAGTGTTCTAGTGCTGTGTGTGTTTAAAACAAACTGCTGTTTTGTAGGTGTTTCTCTTTTGGGATTGGGGAAGGAGCCAGCTCTGCTCTTATCAATGGGTTGGCCAAAGAAGGAGGAGGACACGCTCAGTTCATCACAGGGACTGACAGGATGCAACCAAAGGTTTAAACATGATGAAGCTGTCAAGGAAAAGCACTCAGAGAGCGCAAACCTCCACCAAGCAGCTTCAGTCCACCCCCAACACAATCTCCCAATGACAAAATATACTTAAAAAGAGTCAATTGTCTGGTAATCACTCTCACACCGTAGCACTGATTTGGTTGAGCACAAGCGGCCGACATCCACCATATATGTGCAACTTTCCTACCACAAGGCGGCACTGCAACGCTTTCTAACACTCCCAACGTTAAAGAATCTTTTAAAATATCCTGGATGGAGACGGTGATCCAGATCACTCCCAAAATGTCATCATTTGTTCCTTGTCCCATTTCACACATTTCCTGAAAATTTCATCCAAATCTGTCCATAACTGTTCGAGTTATTTTGAACACAGACAAACAAACAAACAAACAAACCAACGACGGCAAAAAAATAACCTCCTCGACGGAGGTAATGAAACAGATCAGTGTGGTGATCTGTGTGAGGAGGACATGTTGAGGACATCATAGATAGTGACAAGATGTTGTCCAAAGTAAGACGAGACAGTTTTATAAATTCTAATCAAAATGCAACAACTTTTATTGTTTTACTTCTCAGGTGATTCAGTCACTGAGATTTGCTCTGCAGCCGACTGTGGAAGACATCTCAGTGACATGGGATGTACCAGAGGGAGTGTCTGTCACTGTCCTGTCTCCACCAATCACATCCATCTTCCAGGGTCAGAGGTCACTGGTTTATGCCCAGCTCACTGGACAGGTAGCAGCAGCACCTTCTCATAGTGAAATATGTCTGTGCTTGTATTTGTCAGATTTATAAGACATGAGGAACAGTGATGTTTATGTAAAGATGAGATTGTTTTCCAACACTGTGCTGCCTCCTCAGAGTTCAGAGGCAGCAGAGGGCAGTGTGACGGTCAAGTACAGCCTGGCAGGTCGTCCCTCTCACAACCAGCTGCACTTCAGTCTCAAACCTGCAGAGGACACTGGGTAAAAGAGCTGTTAGTCCCACAGCACTAATAGACATGACTAGAGACAAATAGACTGACTTTGTCAGACTGACTGTTTTGGTTTTATGTGTGAGATTAAATTTCAATGTTCCATTGTCAGCATGTTAGCATATTTCCATTAGCATGTAGTTTAAAACACCATGATGGTAAATTACTTGTTGTTTTTTTGGTGCATAAACAATGTTCATTCCACTTCTGATTTCATTCATTGAAATCTTTTTCCTGTCATTATTGACCTTTAACAGGATTGACTGAACCAGATCTTTGTTTTACATTCATGGAAATGTAAGTTGAGCTCCACATGTTCTTCCTTCTCTCTCCTGTCTGAAGATTGACTGTCCACAGGTTGGCTGCTCGGACTCTCATTCGCTCCCTGGAGATGGAGGACAGAGACCTCAGAGGACAGCAAGATGGAGGAGTGAAGGAGAAGGTGGTGCAGCTTAGCGTCCAATCAGGAGTGAGCAGTTCCTTCACTGCCTTCATTGCTGTCAACAAAGACGATGGCAAAGCCATTCAGGGACCTCTTGTGCGCAGAAATGTTCCAACAGCCAGTGAGTATTTGTCCCACAGCAAATGAAAACTAACATTGTGCCACCCACAGCTTTGAAGGTTTAGCTGAGCTTAATTGATAGACATACAAAGACAAATGGGACAGGAACGCAAGTCTGTGCTTCCTATCAAAACAGTAAATGGATATAAATACTTAACAAACCAACATTTCTTCAACCTATTTAACTTGTTTGCAGATTTAACATGAAATATAGTATGTAAAGAAGGAGTTGTGTTTGTTCTGGTTTGCTTTGATATTTAAATAGGTTCAGAGGAGTCACCAGTCGTAGTCAGTTGTAATCACTCAGTAGAAGTTGAGCGGCTATGTCACTAAGAACCCAGTACAGCACTCCCTATTTTGACTTCATTATTGTATTTAATTTGTAGATAAGAGCCAGTATTCAGTCTGTGCTCAGTTTGTTTCCATGTGATCATCTCTTCATGTGTTCACTTGTGTGTTATGTATGTGTAACCCGCTCCCTCTGCGCGTCCGCTGCCTGCTCGTCCCTCTCCACACACCCGGGACTCTGCGTTGTGTGTGTTGGTTGTGGATGGGTGTTTGTATGGAGAGAAGAATAGACTGGACGCAGGGGACTCTGAATTGCGGCGAACCGGCGGGGATTTATTGGTCCAAGCACTTCACAGCATAGAAGAAACACATTAAACAAACTTGGTGAACATGTCTCCAATCCCATTCATCCAAGATGCCTTTTTTGTTAATATTCTTTATCAAAATATAGCCTGCCAAAAAACAGTGCTTACCTTCACTGTATAGAAGAAACACATTAAACGAAAAGGTGTCATTGCGCAGGCTCAATAACTTAACTACAGTGTCCCAGATAGGACGAACAGCACAAATCGCTGGCTTTCCCAGGGGACAAACAGTGTAACAGTGTCACCCCGTCGACCATCAAATCAACTACCTTACATATGAATGCACCTATGTGACATTTTGAACATTTGAATGTCCTCAATATTTGAAGCACTTTTTAACCTGCTTGTTGTCATTCATGGTGAAAAGTTTTTAGTTGATGCTGTTTGTTTACAAATTTTAATATAATGTCTTGACATCACCTCTTTTTTTATTTGTTGAAGGGCTTCTTTACACAAGTAGCCCGAGAAAGGCCAAGGCCTTGGCCGCTCCATCAGGTTTTAGTGGTGAGTAAAAAGACAAATGGGACGGGAACGCACATCTGTGCTTCCTATCAAAACAGTCAATGGATATAAATACTGAATAAACCAACATTTATTTGACCTATTTGATTTGTTTACAGATATAAATGAAATACAGTATGAAAAGAAGGAGTTGTGTTTGTTCTGGTTTGCTTTGATATTTAATAGGTTCAGAGGAGTCACCAGTCATAGTCAGTTGTAATCACTCAGTAGAAGTTGAGCGGCCATGTCACTAAGAACCCAGTACAGCACTCCCTATTTTGACTTCATTATTGCATTTAATTTGTAGATAAGAGCCACCTTTCAGTCTGTGCTCAGGTTGTTTCCATGTGCTCATCTCTTCATGTGTTCACCTGTGTGTTATGTATGTATGCACCTATGTGACATTTTGAACATTTGAACATCCTCACTAGTTACCTCAATACTTTTTAACCTGCTTGTTGTTATTCGTGGTGAAAAGATTTTAGTTGATGCTGTTTGTTTATGAACTTTAATATAATTTTTTGACATCATCTTTTTTCTTATTTGTTAAAGGATTTAGGGGCAGACATGGCTTAAGTCTTGCCAGGACCCAGGCCGCTCCATCAGATGATCGTGGTGAGTTAAAAAGCCAAAACAGGACAGGAACGCACATCTGTGCTTCCGGTCAAAATAGTAAATGGACATACATATTGAACAAACCAACATTTGTCAACCCATTTAACTAGTTTGCAGATTTAACATGAAATACAGTATGTAAAGAAGGAGTTGTGTTTGTTCTGGTTTGCTTTGATATTTAATAGGTTCAGAGGAGTCACCAGTCGTAGTCAGTTGTAATCACTCAGTAGAAGTTGAGTGGCCATGTCACTAAGAACATTTCATTAACACAACTTTCTTCATCACCTCAACTTATAATTCAAGTTGACGTATGTATATTTTCACCAAGCAGATTTTGTCATATTTCCAGAAGACTCCATGAAATAACCAAATTCCATGACTGTTTTTTCTGACATGGGTTTTATTAATCCCAACACAGAAAATTCTGAGCAAATATGGATTTAAGGCAAAACGTGGGAGATGATTTCTAAAATTCAAACTCTGAATGCCTCAGATATGTTTATGACAGCCGCCCAATACTAAGGACTTCCTTCATGACCAAATGGGACAGTCGGGATTGTTTCATCCTTGAAGAGCACCTTATTCTATCAGCACTACTGTTCTTAACCCAGTACAGCACTCCCTATTTTGACTTCATTATTGTATTTAATTTGTAGATAAGAGCCACCTTTCAGTCTGTGCTCAGTTTGTTTCCATGTGCTCATCTCTTCATGTGTTCACCTAGCGCAACACAGAAGTTTCCAAATGAGGGCCGTAGACCCTATTCATCATTATAGTGGTAAGTAAAAAGACAAATGGGACAGTCAATGGCTGTGAATATAAAAAAACAAAATTTCTTCAACCCATTTAACTTGTTTGCAGATTTAACATGAAATACAGTATGTAAAGAAGGAGTTGTGTTTGTTCTGGTTTGCTTTGATATTTAATAGGTTCAGAGGAGTCACCAGTCGTAGTCAGTTGTAATCACTTAGTAGAAGTTGAGCGGCCATGTCACTAAGAACATTTCATTAACACAACTTTCTTCATCACCTCAACTTATAATTCAAGTTGACGTATGTATATTTTCACCAAGCAGATTTTGTCATATTCCCAGAAGACTCCATGAAATAACCAAATTCCATGACTGTTTTTTCTGACATGGGTTTTATTAATCCCAACACAGAAAATTCTGAGCAAATATGGATTTAAGGCAAAACGTGGGAGATGATTTCTAAAATTCAAACTCTGAATGCCTCAGATATGTTTATGACAGCCGCCCAATACTAAGGACTTCCTTCATGACCAAATGGGACAGTCGGGATTGTTTCATCCTTGAAGAGCACCTTATTCTATCAGCACTACTGTTCTTAACCCAGTACAGCACTCCCTGTTTTGACTTCATTATTGCATTTAATTTGTAGATAAGAGCCAGCTTTCAGTCTGTGCTCAGTTTGTTTCCATGTGCTCATCTCTTCATGTGTTCACCTGTGTGTTATGTGACATTTTGAACATTTGAACATCCTCACTAGTTACCTCAATACTTTTTAACCTGCTTGTTGTGATTCATGGTGAAAAGATTTTAGTTGATGCTGTTTGTTAATGAACTTTAATATAATGTTTTGACATCACCCCTTTTCTTATTTTTTGAAGCGTCTCTTTGCAGAACTCGCCCAAGCATGGCCATGGCCTGTGCTGATCCATCAGATGATCGTGGTGTGTAAAAAAGCCAAACAGGACAGGAACGCACATCTGTGCTTCCTGTCAAAATAGTAAATGGACATACATATTGAACAAACCAACATTTTTCAACCCATTTGACTTGTTTGCAGATTTAACATGAAATACAGTTTGTAAAGAAGGAGTTGTGTTTGTTCTGGTTTGCTTTGATATTTAACCCAGTACAGCACTCCCTATTTTGACTTCATTATTGCATTTAATTTGTAGATAAGAGCCAGCTTTCAGTCTGTGCTCAGTTTGTTTCCATGTGCTCATCTCTTCATGTGTTCACCTAGAGGAACTCAGAAGTCTATCAGAGGAGGTTGTGCGCTGTGCTGATTATTCATCTTTCAGTGGTGAGTAAAAAGACAAATGGGACAATAACTGGCTGTAAATATTTAAAAAAAAAAAACATTTCTTCAATCTATTTAACTTGTTTGCAGATTTAACATGAAATACAGTATGTAAAGAAGGAGTTGTGTTTGTTCTGGTTTGCTTTGATATTTAATAGGTTCAGAGGAGTCACCAGTCATAGTCAGTTGTAATCACTCAGTAGAAGTTGAGCGGCCATGTCACTAAGAACCCAGTACAGCACTCCCTATTTTACTTCATTATTGTATTTAATTTGTAGATAAGAGCCAGCTTTCAGTCTGTGCTCAGTTTGTTTCCATGTGCTCATCTCTTCATGTGTTCACCTGTGTGTTATGTGACATTTTGAACATTTGAACATCCTCACTAGTTACCTCAATACTTTTTAACCTGATTATTGTCATTCATGGTGAAAAGATTTTAGTTGATGCTGTTTGTTTGAACTTTAATATAATTTCTTGACATCACCTCTTTTATTTGTTAAAGGATGTTCGGGCGGACGTGCTCCAAGACTGGCCAGGACCCGGGACGCTCCATTAGATGAACGTGGTGAGTAAAAAGACAAAATAGGACAGGAACGCACATCTGTGCTTCCTGTCAAAATAGTAAATGGACATACGTATTGAACAAACCAACATTTTTCAACCCATTTAACTTGTTTGCAGATTTAACATGAAATACAGTATGTAAAGAAGGAGTTGTGTTTGTTCTGGTTTGCTTTGATATTTAATAGCTTCAGAGGAGTCACCAGTCGTAGTCAGTTGTAATCACTCAGTAGAAGTTGAGCGGCCATGTCACTAAGAACATTTCATTAACACAACTTTCTTCATCACCTCAACTTATAATTCAAGTTGACGTATGTATATTTTCACCAAGCAGATTTTGTCATATTTCCAGAAGACTCCATGAAATAATCAAATTCCATGACTGTTTTTTCTGACATGGGTTTTATTAATCCCAACACAGAAAATTCTGAGCAAATATGGTTTTAGGCAAAACGTGGGAGATGATTTCTAAAATTCAAACTCTGAATGCCTCAGATGTGTTTATGACAGCCGCCCAATACTAAGGACTTCCTTCATGACCAAATGGGACAGTCGGGATTGTTTCATCCTTGAAGAGCACCTTATTCTGTCAGCATTACTGTTCTTAACCCAGTACAGCACTCCCTGTTTTGACTTCATTATTGTATTTAATTTGTAGATAAGAGCCAGCTGTCAGTCTGTGCTCAGTTTGTTTCCATGTGCTCATCTCTTCATGTGTTCACCTAGAGGAACTCGGAACTCTATCAGAGGAGGTTGTGCGCTGTGCTGATTATTCATCTTTCAGTGGTGAGTAAAAAGACAAATGGGACAATAACTAGCTGTAAATATTTTTTAAAAAAACATTTCTTCAATCTATTTAACTTGTTTGCAGATTTAACATGAAATACAGTATGTAAAGAAGGAGTTGTGTTTGTTCTGGTTTGCTTTGATATTTAATAGGTTCAGAGGAGTCACCAGTCGTAGTCAGTTGTAATCACTCAGTAGAAGTTGAGTGGCCATGTCACTAAGAACCCAGTACAGCACTCCCTATTTTGACTTCATTATTGCATTTAATTTGTAGATAAGAGCCAGCTTTCAGTCTGTGCTCAGTTTGTTTCCATGTGCTCATCTCTTCATGTGTTCACCTGTGTGTTATGTATGAATGCACCTATGTGACATTTTGAACATTTGAACATCCTCAATATTGGAAACACTTTTTAACCTGCTTGTTGTGATTCATGGTGAAAAGATTTTAGTTGATGCTGTTTGTTTATGAATTTTAATATAATGTTTTGACATCACCTCTTCTTTTTTGTTGAAGATGTGCAAGTCAGAAGTAGCCCAAGAAAGGCCAAGACCTGTGACACTCCATCAGGTTTTCGTGGTGAGTAAAAAGACAATTGGGACAGGAATGCACATCTGTGCTTCCTATCAAGACAGCAAATGGATGTAAATACTTAATAAACCAACATTTATTTGACCTATTTAACTTTTTGCAGATTTAACATGAAACACAGTATGTAAAGAATGAGTTGTGTTTGTTCTGGTTTGCTTTGATAGTCATTAATAAAGGCTGTTTCCTAAAGCATCAAGTGAAGAAAGTCTAGTTTTGTTAGTTGTCTGATAGTATTCTAATTCTGTTGTTTTGTCCTCATACTTCTTTTGTTTTTTAAGGGCTAATGATGCGCTTTAGCAGGGCAATGGCTCCGAAGAAAAAGAGTAAGGGCTTGATGACTGATGGTCCAGGTGGGTAGGAAGTTGAAAGGCCGTGCATCAAGCATCATCACACTGCCAGTCAAAAACATCACACAGAGTTTCCACATTGTAGAAATGTACTAACGACATCAGAACCACGAATCAACACAAATATTATGATGTAGTTTAAAAAATAAAATAAAATTAGAGACATGCAATGAGGGGAAACCTGATCATCAGAATTATCAATGACATTATAGACAATGTAAAAATGTCACCCATTTCATAGGTGGGTTTTTATGAGACAGTTGTGCATAATCTTTAATAATAATAACTACTATGGGTAGATTTCCTGCAAAGAATTGTTGAATTAATGGTAGTTTAAACATTGAGTGAGAACAGAGAGTGGCTGAATCAGTGCGGTCGTACTTTAAACTGGGACTGGAAATGTCAGTAAAACAGTCGTTTGAACTTCATACCTTCATAGTCGTCTGTTGGTTGTGTCAGAAATCACTACTGGTTGCGTCCCTAAATAGAAAAGCCTGTACCATGTTCGCTTCAGTAGCTCACAGCAAAATGTAGCATGTATTGAGTTAATACAAGGTAACAAAGGTGTTATTATAGAAGAGGGTTGAAATGGCTCGTAGGTAAATATCAGAAGAGACTAGTTACGACTACTGGAGGACAGGTGCAGTAAATGCAGACAATGAAACAGATTATGAGTTTGAGGGGTAATGGTTGGGAAGTGCACATAGTCCAGAGGGGTTTGGATGTGATGTATTGGAAATGCTCAGTTCCAGGAGGTGGGAGAGTTAACAACAGACTGACTGCAGAGCCTCCTACCAGACCATCTGCAGACAAAGTTGACTGTGACAAAGTTGTCCTCAGGCTCCTGGCCTTGTTTTGTAGCCGGGATGTGATCTCAAGGCAGGGCACCTGGCCTGCATGGACCAAACTATCCACTTAAAAAACTCCATTAAACTAATGCTAAGCTAACATTAGCATGTAAAAAATACATTAAAAACCTCTCAAAAGACCATTAAAATGCATTTAAAATCATAGTGACATGCTGGCATGTAAGCATTAGCATGCTAATCATTAGCATATTAGCATACCAAGCTGACATCAAAAATCAAAGCAGTATGCACCAACAAGTTCATTGGGCCTCATGTTAGCATTAGCCTCTATGTTAACATTGTGGCTAATGGGCCTTTTTTCAGCCACTGGGCCTTTATGACCTGGTATCTGACTAAGTAGTGAAAACATCTTTGCACTGGCTTTGAATTGATCACTTTCTTGTTGTGTTTTTTTTTTAACTTCCCCTTTGGACTTGATGGGTGCTGAAGAGGCCACTACACCACAGCAGCCCCCCAGGGACCCTTTTCTGCAGCTGGTCTCCCTCCAGAAGGCGTCTGGCTGCTGGATTCTGGATCCAGCTCTGGCTGCTGCACTGGGAAAGACCATCCAGAAGATGAAAAAGTCAAAGCCTGCACTGGTGGGTTGCTGTCAAAAACGATAATGGAAATGATCAATGGCAGTTATTTGAAAACAGACTTGATAGCACAGATTGCAGGAACACACATGATACAGTGCAGTTTGTTTGATTGGGTCAATCAGGTCCACAGTGATGTGTGGGCCACCATCCTGGCTCTGATCTGGCTTCATGGTTTCAAGACAGATGTGAAGGAAGAGTGGGAGCTTCTGGCTACGAAGGCTGCATCGTGGCTCCGTGCTCAGAACGGTACAAACCTTAATGTTAAGTGCTGAACCGCTGTTTTTAACAGTGTGTGCTGCTTAAAATCTGCTGATTTCCTACATTTATACTTACATTGTTTTATGGTTTGTTTGTTTTTTCAGCACCAGGTATAACAAAGTGTGTGGACGCTGGAAATGCACTGCTGGGTTGCAGCTTGCAGAAAGATGCACTGATGCTCTGAGGCCTGTTTTTAAGTGTCTTCACCTTCAGGATCATGACACAGAAGCTAATGTTCTCTACCCAGAGGCCTTTACTTCTTTCATATTGCACTGCTGTTGCATCTGTTGCATGGAATAATTAAAGTCTGTTGTTTTTTTATACTGTTTTTATTTTTTTTATTGCTCTGAATTTGTTATTAATATTATGTGATTAACTAATACTGTGATTAGTCTGAAACTACAGAATTTGCACTAAATTTTTGACTAAAGATACTAAACTAATTGTGCGTTTAATGTGACTTTGTGCCTGTAACAACTGAATATTAAGCTTAGATTCTGCTTCAGTGGCTTTATTATGGACTTCACACCTGCTCTGTTCACTGTTCAGTAAAAACTGTGTGACATCACTTTATAAATGCACACCTCAAGCTGCCAGCATCAATTTTATTGATGCAAATAAAAACAAATGAACCAGTTTTCTTTGTTTTGTTTGAGACATTAGTCACTGAGAAATGTGAAGCATCACCAAAGCCTTTTCCAGAGCGAATACCCCTGAGGAAAGCTGAACAAAGTACAAAAAATTATATTGCAACGATTCTGACAGGCATTATGATATGAGTCACAATTTCAGTCAGAACAGATTGTTTTTTCTTTTTTCAAATGACAAATCAATCTAAAAATCTAAAATGATGAGGTCATAGGCCGGGGCTCCTCCGTAGCTCTATGATGCACAATGCTTCATTAATCATGGTGTTTTGTGACACATCTTTTTCACAACACTGCTGCTCCTACAGGATGGAATGTTCATACCAGCCCTGTGTCTCAGCCAAATCTGAAGAACATATATTCTTGCTGAGATGTTCTCCATGGAAGCTTTCTCAGAAAGTCTTCATTCCTCATCTTTCCCACTAGGTGGTGATGATGTGCAGGCCTGACTACTAATACTTCTGTTTCATCTATACACTGTCAGTGAGGTGAACTTCAAGGTTTCCCGCAGAAAACTTGCTAAGCCTGGTGGTAGAGAAGCCCACCGGCCGCCCACCGTGTTTTTGTAAAAAAAAAAAATGTTAAAAGTTGACAGGAATTTTGAAATTATGACTATTATGTGTTATTATAAGCTATTTATTAACAACACTTAAAGGTAGAGCCTTACAAAAAGGCACAATCTTGAAATACAGTTTTAACAAACACAAAAAAATACAATTAAAATAAATAATATCAATTTTTTTCACGTCAGTTAAATCCTAGTGAATCTTAAAACAAGCCATTGCTGGTCACATTTAAAAGTACAATAAATTAGCATAAATACAAAAGTGCAAACATGACCAAGGGGTAAAACCAGAGAACTCAGAGGATGAACAGGTCTGCTGTGCTGTGTGACCTCTTCTACTTCTTGCTGCACATGGTTCAGGTTGGATCAGTGCATCAATCCGTCGGATTTTTAATATAGTACAAAAACATGCTTACCATACTCGGTCTTGTAGAGCCATCCGCTAAATTTAGGCTCAGCTAACCATTTTGGATTAAATCCGCTAGTAGGATGTTTACCATCGCAGCTCACAGAAGGCTGCTCTGACGACATGCTAACATCTGTGCTAACCTGCACTGGGTTTGCCTCATCATCGAGTCCCGGCTCGGTTGGCTCACCAGGGATGCACTCCCCTTGGCCTGGGGGGGTGACAAATGTTACAAACAAAACAAACAAACAAAGAAAACTGTTTCATTTGTTTTTATTTGCATCAATAAAATTGATGCTGGCAGCTTGAGGTGTGCATGTATAGAGTGATGTCACACAGTTTTTACTGAACAGTGAACAGAGCAGGTGTGAAGTCCATAATAAAGCCACTGAAGCAGAATCTAAGCTTAATATTCAGTTGTTACAGGCACAAAGTCACATTAAATGCACAATTACTTTAGTATCTTTAGTTAACAGTTTCGTGCAAATTCTGTAGTTTCAGACTAATCACAGTATTAGTTAATCACATAATATTAATAACAAATTCAGACCAATAAATAAAATTAAAAACACAGAATAAAAAAAATAACATACTTTAGTTATTACATGCAACAGATGCAACAGCAGTGCAATATGAAAGAAGTAAAGGCCTCTGGGTAGAGAACATTAGCTTCTGTGTCATGATCCTGAAGGTGAAGACACTTAAAAACAGGCCTCAGAGCATCAGTGCATCTCTCTTCAAGCTGCAACCCAGCAGTGCATTTCCAGCGTCCACACACTCCGTTATACCTGGTGCTGAAAAAACAAACAAACCATAAAACAATGTAAGTATAAATGTAGGAAATCAGCAGATTCTAAGCAGCACGCACTGTTAAAAACAGCAGTTCAGCACTTAACATTAAGGTTTGTACCGTTCTGAGCACGGAGCCACGATGCAGCCTTCGTAGCCAGAAGCTCCCACTCTTCCTTCGCATCCGTCTTGAAACCATGAAGCCAGATCAGAGCCAGGATGGTGGCCCACACGTCACTGTGGACCTGATTGACCAAATCAAACAAACTGTACTGTATCATGTGTGTTCCTGCAATCTGTGCTGTCAAGTCTGTTTTCAAATAACTGCCATTGATCATTTCCGTTATTGTTTTTGACAGCAACCCACCAGTGCAGGCTTTGACTTTTTCATCTTCTGGATGGTCTTTCCCAGTGCAGCAGCCAGAGCTGGATCCAGAATCCAGCAGCCAGACGCCTTTTGGAGGGAGACCAGCTGCAGAAAAGGGTCCCTGGGGGGCTGCTGTGGTGTAGTGGCCTCTTCAGCACCCATGAAGTCCAAAGGAGAAGTTAAAAAAAAACACAACAAGAAATTGATCAATTCAAAGCCAGTGCAAAGATGTTTTCACTACTTAGTCAGATACCAGGTCATAAAGGCCCGGTGGCTGAAAAAAGGCCCATTAGCCACAATGTTAACATAGAGGCTAATGCTAACATGAGACCCAATGAACTTGTTGGTGCATACTGCTTTGATTTTTGATGTCAGCTTGGTATGCTAATATGCTAATGATTAGCATGCTAATGCTTACATGCCAGCATGTCACTATGATTCTAAATGCATTTTAATGGTCTTTTGAGAGGTTTTTAATGTATTTTTTACATGCTAATGTTAGCTTAGCATTAGTTTAATGGAGTTTTTTAAGTGGATAGTTTGGTCCATGCAGGCCAGGTGCTCTGCCTTGAGATCACATCCCGGCTACAAAACAAGGCCAGGAGCCTGAGGACAACTTTGTCACAGTCAACTTTGTCTGCAGATGGTCTGGTAGGAGGCTCTGCAGTCAGTCTGTTGTTAACTCTCCCACCTCCTGGAACTGAGCATTTCCAATACATCACATCCAAACCCCTCTGGACTATGTGCACTTCCAGACCATTACCCCTCAAACTCATAATCTGTTTCATTGTCTGTATTTACTGCACCTGTCCTCCAGTAGTCATAACTAGTCTCTTCTGATATTTACCCACGAGCCATTTCAACCCTCTTCTATAATAACACCTTTGTTACCTTGTATTAACTCAATACTTGCTACATTTTGCTGTGAGCTACTGAAGTGAACATGGTACAGGCTTTTCTATTTAGGGACGCAACCAGTAGTGATTTCTGACACAACTAACAGACGACTAAGAAGGTATGAAGTTCAAAGGACTGTTTTACTGACATTTCCAGTCCCAGTTTAAAGTACGACCGCACTGATTCAGCCACTCTCTGTTCTCACACAATGTTTAAACTACCATTAATTCAACAATTCTTTGCAGGAAATCTACCCATAGTTGTTATTAATATTAAAGATAAGGCACAACTGTCTCATAACAACCCACCTATGAAATGGGTGACATTTTTACATTGTCTATAATGTCCTTGATAATTCTGATGATCAGGTTTCCCCTCAGTTTTTGCATGTCTCTAATTTTATTTTATTTTTTAAACTACATAATAATATTTGTGTTGATTTGTGGTTCTGATGTCGTCAGTACATTTCTACAATGTGGAAACTTTGTGTGATGTTTTTGACTGGCAGTGTGATGATGCTTGATGCACGGCCTTTCAACTTCCTACCCACCTGGACCATCAGTCATCAAGCCCTTACTCTTTTTCTTCGGAGCCATTGCCCTGCTAAAGCGCATCATTAGCCCTTAAAAAACAAAAGAAGTATGAGGACAAAACAACAGAATTAGAATACTATCAGACAACTAACAAAACTAGACTTTCTTCACTTGATGCTTTAGGAAACAGCCTTTATGAATGACTATCAAAGCAAACCAGAACAAACACAACTCCTGCTTTACATACTGTGTTTCATTTTAAATCTGCAAAAAGTTAAATAGGTCAAATAAATGTTGGTTTGTTCATATTTACATCCATTTGCTGACTTGATAGGAAGCACAGATGTGCATTCCTGTCCCATTTGTCTTTTTACTCACCACGAAAACCTGATGGCCTGGCACAGGTCTTGGCCTTTCTTGGGCTACTTCTGACTTGCACATCTTCAACAAATAAAAAAAGAGGTGATGTCAAAACATTATATTAAAATTAATAAACAAGCAGGATCAACTAAAATCTTTTCACCATGAATGACAAGAAGCAGGTTAAAAAGTGCTTCAACTACTGAGGATGTTCAAATGTTCAAAATGTCACATAGGTGCATACATACATAACACACAGGTGAACACATGAAGAGATGAGCACATGGAAACAAACTGAGCACAGACTGAAAGGTGGCTCTTATCTACAAATTAAATGCAATAATGAAGTCAAAATAGGGAGTGCTGTACTGGGTTCTTAGTGACATGGCCACTCAACTTCTACTGAGTGATTACAACTGACTACGACTGGTGACTCCTCTGAACCTATTTAAATATCAAAGCAAACCAGAACAAACACAACTCCTTCTTTACATACTGTATTTCATGGTAAATCTGGAAACAAGTTAAATGGATTGAAGAAATGTTTTTTTTTAAAAAATATTTACAGCCATTTACTGTCCCATTTGTCTTTTTACTCACCACTGAAAGATGAATAATCAGCACAGCGCACAACCTCCTCTGATAGACTTCCGAGTTCCTCTAGGTGAACACATGAAGAGATGAGCACATGGAAACAAACTGAGCACAGACTGACAGCTGGCTCTTATCTACAAATTAAATACAATAATGAAGTCAAAATAGGGAGTGCTGTACTGGGTTCTTAGTGACATGGCCGCTCAACTTCTACTGAGTGATTGGTTGAGGCCACTGAGTGTTTTTGAAGAACTTTTGAGAGTAAATCAACCTGAATATCTCATATAAATGTTAAATAAATGACATATTGTGTCCTGTTGACAGACTTGACACTGAAAAATATGTGCAACATGTAAATAGACTGCACATACACTTTTCACCTTTAGTGCTTTATCACTGGTCCTTGGCTCTAAACCAATTCTGTTATTTGTATATGAGACGACTGAACAGAAGGAAACCAGACAATGTGAGTTTTGCTCTGAACTACTGAAGTGCAACTAACAGATGACTATGAAGGTATGAAGTTCCAAGGACTGTTTAACTGACATTTCCACACCTTTCATATAACAACTCACAAAGTTCCTAAAAAAAGCAAGTTGCTGTTTTGACAGGAAGCACAGATGTGCGTTCCTGTCCTATTTGCTTTTTTACTTACCACAATAATCTGATTCATCTTCACATTCAATATCTCCATCACAACACTCTTCAACAAATAAGAAAAGAGGTGATGTCAAGACATCATATTAAAAGTCACAAACAAACAGCATCAACTAAAATCTTTTCACCATGAATCACAACAAGCAGGTTAAAAAGTGCTTCAACTAATGAGGATGTTCAAGTGTTCAAAATGTCACATAGGTGCATACATACATAACACACAGGTGAACACATGAAGAGATGAGCACATGGAAACAACCTGAGCACAGACTGAAAGCTGGCTCTTATCTACAAATTAAATGCAATAATGAAGTCCAAATAGGGAGTGCTGTACTGGGTTCTTAGTGACATGGCCACTCAACTTCTACTGAGTGATTACAACTGACTACGACTGGTGACTCCTCTGAACCTATTTAAATATCAAAGCAAACCAGAACAAACACAACTCCTTCTTTACATACTGTATTTCATGTTAAATCTGCAAACAAGTTAAATGGATTGAAGAAATGTTGTTTTTTTATATTTACAGCCATTTACTGTCCCATTTGTCTTTTTACTCACCACTAAGATCTGAATCATCATCACAGCCCACGTCCATCATTTCGACACTTCTTTGTTGCGCTAGGTGAACACATGAAGAGATGAGCACATGGAATCAAACTGAGCACAGACTGAAAGCTGGCTCTTATCTACAAATTAAATGCAATAATGAAGTAAAATAGGGAGTGCTGTACTGGGTTAAGAACAGTAGTGCTGATAGAATAAGGTGCTCTTCAAGGATGAAACAATCCCGACTGTCCCATTTGGTCATGAAGGAAGTCCTTAGTATTGGGCGGCTGTCATAAACATATCTGAGGCATTCAGAGTTTGAATTTTAGAAATCATCTCCCACGTTTTGCCTTAAATCCATATTTGCTCAGAATTTTCTGTGTTGGGATTAATAAAACCCATGTCAGAAAAAACAGTCATGGAATTTGGTTATTTCATGGAGTCTTCTGGAAATATGACAAAATCTGCTTGGTGAAAATATACATACGTCAACTTGAATTATAAGTTGAGGTGATGAAGAAAGTTGTGTTAATGAAATGTTCTTAGTGACATGGCCGCTCAACTTCTACTGAGTGATTACAACTGACTACGACTGGTGACTCCTCTGAACCTATTTAAATATCAAAGCAAACCAGAACAAACACAACTCCTTCTTAACATACTGTATTTAATGTTAAATCTGCAAACAAGTTAAATAGATTGAAGAAATATTGTTGTTTTTTTTTATATTTACAGCCATTTACTGTCCCATTTGTCTTTTTACTCACCACTAACATCTGAATCATCATCACAGTCCACGCCCATCATTTGGACACTTCTGTGTCGCGCTAGGTGAACACATGAAGAGATGAGCACATGGAAACAAACTGAGCACAGACTGAAAGCTGGCTCTTATCTACAAATTAAATACAATACATTCAGAGTTTGAGTTTTAGAAATTATCTCCCAATGTAAGCAGGATCGCCGGGCAGTTGGATGTGAGTTTAAAAAAGTCAGGCAGAAACAGTTTTTCTGGGGTGGTCCATTTCTCTTTCTCTTTTTATTTTCCAAAAATGTGCAAATGGTAAAAAAAAGTGCAGGTGCAATAAAGTGCAGTAGAGGATTAAAATCAGGACGTGGCTTCTCCAGCAGCAGACCACAAGTGATGGGATTTGGCGCCTTTTATATGCTCTACTCGAGTGGGTAAAACCATTCTATTTCCTGGGGTGTTACATTAACATTAGCCTTCTTAAAACTAAGTTAAAACCCTCTACTATAAAACCATAAACCAACTATAAATAAACCCCAAACTAATACTGAAGAAATAATCCCAAACACAACCCACCAAAACCATAAACTAACTAAATAAACAATCTAAAATATTACATCCACCCCGATGACATCACTCCCCCTTGGCCCAGGCCGGAACGTTCTTCAGCGGCGTCTGGTCCCCCCGGGAGTCTTTAGGCCAGACGCCGCCCGCCTGGACACAAGAGGAGAACGGTAAGTTTTAAAACTCTGACACACACACACCACACACGCCCCTCACTCACACTGCAACACTTCAAACATTCACTGCATGCACACCACATCTAAAAGAACATCTAATTTTAAAATACGGCACAAATATTGCACGTTCCCATTATAATTGTCGTGTTGCCTCCGCAGGACCGGGCGCCGCCATCACCAGAAGTGACATCACCGACCGGCCCTACGGGGCAACATTACAAAGTTTTAATAAATTATTTTGTTAAAAACGACAATCGTGTGCAAATTACTTTTGTGCAAATTAGCGTTCTTAAAGTGAAGTGTGCATAAAAAGTGCAATATGAATATCTAAAGTGCTCAGTGCAAAGTGAAAGGTGTTATTAAAGTGCAGGTGTGTGGGTGACGTGGTAACGAGCCGCGTCCTCCTTACACTTCCCCCTCCCTCTCCAAGGCGAAGCCTCCGTCTTCCCCGCTCCTGGAAAGGCAGTTCGCGACCACGTTAGACTTTCCAGGCCGATAGTGGACTGTGAAGTCGTATGGCTGCAGGGAGAGGTACCATCCAGTGATGCGGTTGTTGGTATCCTTCATCTTGTGGAGCCACTGGAGAGCGTGATGATCCGTCTCGAGCACGAAGTGGCGACCAAGCAAGCAATATCTGAGAGAGTCAACAGCCCATTTTACAGCCAAGCACTCCTTTTCAACTGTTGAGTACCTGGTTTCACGGTCCAACAGCTTCCGACTGAGGAACACCACGGGTCTCCTTTCCCCCTCCCTCTCCTGGATCAGGACGGCACCCAGCCCATTTTGCGAGGCATCCGTCTGGAGGATAAAGAGTTGACTGAAGTCGGGGCTGTGGAGGACTGGCTCTGTACAGATTGCCTCCTTCAGGTCTTGGAACGCCTGCTCGCACTCTTCTGTCCAGCGCACCTTGTTGGGAGCTGCATTCTTCGTCAGGTTTGTTAGAACAGCGGATCTCTCTGAAAAGTTGGGGACAAATTTTCTGTACCAACCAACTAGTCCAATAAACCCTCTCACCTTCTTTTTCGTGGTGGGGACCGGGAACGAGCGAATGGCTTCCATCTTCTCCACCTGCGGCTTGACCCTCCCGAAGCCGATTGTGAAGCCCAAGTACTGCACTTCCTGGTGGGCCACTGCACATTTCCGGGGGTTGATGGTCAGCCCAGCTGCTCTGATCCTCTGCAGGACCTCCTGGAGGTGGTGCAGGTGATCTTCCCAGGAGCTGCTGTACACCACCACATCGTCCAGGTAAGCAGCTGCAAAACCGGACACGTCTCTCAGAATGTGGTCCATTAGGCGCTGGAAGGTCGCTGGAGCCCCCTGTAGGCCGAATGGCATGACCTTAAATTGGTACATCCCGAATGGTGTGCGGAATGCAGTCAGCTCCTTTGCTTCTGGGGCCAGCGCCAGCTGCCAGTAACCTTTGCTGAGGTCCAAGGTGGTGATGTAGGCTGCTCCTCCCACTCTCTCCAACAGGTCGTCGATTCGAGGCATTGGATATGGATCAAAGTTTGATATTGCGTTCAGGTATCTGAAATCAATACAGAATCGCAAAGAGCCATCTTTCTTAGGTACCAGTACGATGGGACTGCACCACTTGCTACTGGACACTTCAATGATTCCAAGTTCAAGCATTAACATGATTTCCTTTTGCAAAACAGGAACCAACCGCTCAGGGATCCTGTAGCTCCACTGTCTGACTGGGGCATCCTTCTTCAACCGTATTTTGTGCTGGACTAAAGAAGTGAAGCCTGGGGTCTCACGAAACAGTGATGGATCCAGGAGAGGCTGAATGGTTTCCTGCTGAGGAGGAGAAAGGTGGGACAGGTCAACAGCAACAGTTTCCCCAGCACTAGTGGGAAAATATTTTTCAGTAACCTCTTCGTCCTGCACAGCCCTGACCAATAGCTGCTGTGTAGGCTCCTGTCGGACATTGAACAGTTTAAGCAGGTTGACATGAAAAACCTGGTGTTTCCTCTGTCTGTCCGGCATGTACAGTTCATAAGTTACATTCCCAGCTTTCTTAGTAACTTCGTAAGGTCCGTGCCATTTAGCAAGGAGTTTGTTTTCACTTGTAGGCAACAACAACAGTACCTTTTGGCCTGGGCTGAAAACTCTCTCTTTTGCTTTTTGGTCAAACCACTGTTTCTGGTGCTGCTGCGCCTCCCTCAGGTTCTCCTGCGCCAATGCGGACATGGCCTCCAGTCGCTCCCTCATCTTGATGACATAGGCGATGATGTTATCACCCTCGGACTCTGTCTGCTCCCAGTAGTCCCTCAGGAGATCCAGTGGCCCCCGAACCTGGCGTCCATAGAGCAGTTCGAAGGGAGAGAAGCCGGTGGATGACTGTGGGACTTCCCTGTAGGCGAACAGGAGGTACGGTAGCCACTGGTCCCAGTCGGAGCCTGTACTGGACACAAACTTGCGCAGCATGTGTTTTAGCGTCTTGTTATAGCGCTCGACCAAGCCGTCCGTTTGGGGGTGATAAGGTGTGGTCTTAATGCCCTTAACCCCCAACAGCTGGTAGACCTGCTTTAACAAGCGTGACATAAAATTGGTACCACAATCTGTAAGAATTTCCTTTGGCACTCCTACCCGGGAAACAAGCTGCAATAGACAGTTAGCAATCTGTTTAGCTTTAACTGAGCGCAGCGGAAAAGCTTCAGGGTATCTGGTAGCGTAATCACAAAGGACCAAAATGAAACGATTTCCAGCAGAACTTTTTTCTAAGGGACCAATAATGTCCATTCCAATTCTTTCAAATGGCGTACCAATTATTGGCAAAGGTTGTAACTGAGCCTGAGCAACTCCTTTTCCTGCAGTTAGCTGACATTTTTCACAAGATTTACAAAATTTGGACACCTGGGTGTACATTCCAGGCCAAACAAAACGACTGCCAATTCGGCGCAGAGTTTTTTGAAAGGCCATGTGACCAGCCCATGGAATGGAGTGACCAAGTTCCATAACCTGCTGTCTGAACTGATGAGGTAACACAAGAACCTCATTTTTGTCACTAACTTGATACAAAATGCCATTTTTTATCATGTATTTTTCCTCCCCAAAACCTTTTGTTTCACCCTGATTGGACACTTTTTCAAACCAAACTTTGAGAGATGGATCTTGCCTTTGAAGTGGACCAATATCAGCAGGGATGTCTAAATCAACTGGACTGAGAGGTTTTGTCACGTCATTTTGTTCTTTAGGAGAGCCAGCAAACTTTTCTTGCCTTCTTTGAGCTTTTGTTTTTCTGGACTTCCCTGGCAAGGCCTCAAACTCTTCCTCCCAAAATGGAAGCTCTTCAAACATAGCTTTCGCTTTTTGTGCTCTGGTAAGGACATTAGCAGGGTTCACTGGTTCAATTCTAAGCTCATCAGGTTCAAAATTTACATTTTTGTTCTCTTCCAGGTTAGTCAACGACACAAGATCAAGCAATGTTGGAACATCGTTGCCAAGGACTACATCAAAAGGTAGGTTTTCTGCTAGGGCTACATTCAACAGGTAAGTTTGACCCCCTACAGTTAAATAGACCTCAGCTGTTGGGTAAGTATGCTCATCTCCATGGATACAGGTAAGTGGTGTTCTATCTCTGGACCATCTCTCTTCAGGAACCAAACTAGACAGGACTACAGACTGGAAACAGCCAGAATCTAGTAGTGCTTCAACTTTTTGGCCATTAACTAGCACAGGTGTTGTGCGCCCTCTCTGCTCTATGCTCGGTACTGCAGCCGGCCTAGGTATTGAACACAATAGAGAAGGTTTTGATTTTAAAGCAGGGCAAAAATGCTGTGTGTGGCCTAAGTTGTTACAGTTGTAGCATCTTACATCCTGGTTTTGTGTCCTATTTAAAGGTTTTTTAGTAGGGCCTGAACGAGACTGAAAAGATGGAGATGGCTTACTGATGTTACCCCCTGGGACTGGACCACACCTATCACCCCCAAAGGACTTACCTGGCTGGGTGAAGCGAGGCTCCCGTCCGAAGTAGCCCGCTCTGGTTCCCTTGCGTGCAGACAGGAAGGACTCTGCCAGACGTGCTGCTTCCTCCGCGCTGCCTGGGTCACGCTCCCGGATCCACACCTCGAGCTCTGGACTGACCATGCGGAGAAACTGTTCCAGGATGAGCTTCTCCAAAATGTCACTTTTTCTTGCCTTATCGGGATGGAGCCACCGATGCAGGAGGTCCTTGAGGCGAACGTAGAGCTCCCGCGGCGTCTCCTCTGGTTCAATCTTCAGGGATCTGAAGCGGCGACGGTAGGTTTCGTCATTGATCTCATATTTTGCCAGGATAGCTTCTTTCACCTTGTCGTAGTCATCGGAGTCTTGAATGTCCATAAGAACAAAAGCGCTGCGGGCCTTTCTGGTCAATTGTGGCATAAGGCGGACCGCCCACTCGTCTTCTGGCCAACGACAGACCATGGCCATCCTCTCAAAAGCGATTAAAAAATGTTCAATGTCATCTTCAGGCGTGAGTACAGGAAGTTTGGGCTCCCTCTGTGGTCTGTAGCCGTAGCCGCCGCTACCACCAGGATTGTGGCCATCAAATTCCTCTTCCTCCTCTTCTTCATCATCATCACGGAAGGGCTGGATACCCACTGTCCGTCTGTGCATATTGGCTTCAGGGTGCTCAGACTTACTCTGCTGCTGCTGGATTTGCTGGAACTGCTCCTGCATAGCCTTCCATCGTTCCTCCTGTCGAGACAAATCCTTTTCCAACTTTTTGTCTCGGGCATTCTGGTTTTCAATTAACGTCTTCACCAGAGCTGCCAATTCCTCCACTTTATCTTCAGGACCACCCTTAACCCCATCAGAGTTAGACACTGTAGTACTTTCATCCTCTTGCTCTTTTCTATTTCTGCTTTTACTCATTTTGACTTTTTATTCACTGTGGCAGGGCAGCACTTCTGACACCAAATGTAAGCAGGAATCGCCGGGCGGTTGGATGTGAGTTTAAAAAAGTCAGGCAGAAACAGTTTTTCTGGGGTGGTCCATTTCTTTTTCTCTTTTTATTTTCCAAAAATGTGCAAATGGTAAAAAAAAAAGTGCAGGTGCAATAAAGTGCAGTAGAGGATTAAAATCAGGACGTGGCTTCTCCAGCAGCAGACCACAAGTGATGGGATTTGGCGCCTTTTATATGCTCTACTCGAGTGGGTAAAACCATTCTATTTCCTGGGGTGTTACATTAACATTAGCCTTCTTAAAACTAAGTTAAAACCCTCTACTATAAAACCATAAACCAACTATAAATAAACCCCAAACTAATACTGAAGAAATAATCCCAAACACAACCCACCAAAACCATAAACTAACTAAATAAACAATCTAAAATATTACATCCACCCCGATGACGTCACTCCCCCTTGGCCCAGGCCGGAACGTTCTTCAGCGGCGTCTGGTCCCCCCGGGAGTCTTTAGGCCAGACGCCGCCCGCCTGGACACAAGAGGA
This sequence comes from Dascyllus trimaculatus, assembly GCA_024666655.1. Taxonomy (NCBI): domain Eukaryota; kingdom Metazoa; phylum Chordata; class Actinopteri; family Pomacentridae; genus Dascyllus; species Dascyllus trimaculatus. The sequence continues at coordinate 38,181 of JAMOIN010000774.1, forward strand.
GAACGGTAAGTTTTAAAACTCTGACACACACACACCACACACGCCCCTCACTCACACTGCAACACTTCAAACATTCACTGCATGCACACCACATCTAAAAGAACATCTAATTTTAAAATACGGCACAAATATTGCACGTTCCCATTGTCGTGTTGCCTCCGCAGGACCGGGCGCCGCCATCACCGGAAGTGACATCACCGACCGGCCCTACGGGGCAACATTACAAAGTTTTAATAAATTATTTTGTTAAAAATGACAATCGTGTGCAAATTACTTTTGTGCAAATTAGCGTTCTTAAAGTGAAGTGCGCATAAAAAGTGCAATATGAATATCTAAAGTGCTCAGTGCAAAGTGAAAGGTGTTATTAAAGTGCAGGTGTGTGGGTGACGTGGTAACTAGCCGCGTCCTCGTTACACCCACGTTTTGCCTTAAATCCATATTTGCTCAGAATTTTCTGTGTTGGGATTCATAAAACCCATGTTAGTAAAAACAGTCATGGAATTTGATTATTTCATGGAGTCTTCTGGAAATATGACAAAATCTGCAGGGTGAAAATATACATACGTCAACTTGAATTATAAGTTGAGGTGATGAAGAAAGTTGTGTTAATGAAATGTTCTTAGTGACATGGCCGCTCAACTTCTACTGAGTGATTACAACTGACTACGACTGGTGACTCCCCTGAACTTATGTAAATATCAAAGCAAACCAGAACAAACACAACTCCTTCTTTACATACTGTATTTCATGGTAAATCTGCAAACAAGTGAAATAGGTTGAAGAGATGTTGGTCTGTTCATATTTACATGCATTTACTGTTAATAAACAGACGTGCGTTCCTGTCCCATTTGGCTTTTTTACTCCAGTCCCTGCAATTATCACTCATGGACCACACACACAACCAGAATGACAGGAGAAAGAGAGCAAGCAAAGCCAAGAGAGAGGACAAGAACGTGAGTGACAGAGAAAAAGAGGGAGAGAGGGATAGGCAGAGGCTGAGGCTGGGGTGGGAGTCCTGACAGTACCCCCCATGTACGGGTGCCTGTTGGCACACGATGAAGCCAGTCAGGGTGGTGGCTGCTGAAGTCCCCCATGAAGGACAGATCCAAAAACCAAAACAGAAAAGTTCAAAACAAGCCAGGTGGGTGGAGGTGGTCAGGAGTAAAGTCAAAAACACCCAAAGGAGTCCCAACACAGTCTGGAGGACGGCCTGTGTCGAGTCAAAACCAAACAAGGAGTTCAAAAAGGAAAACACAGTCGGAGGGCGGCCTGGAGGCTGATCGGGTAGGTGGGGCAGCTCCAGAGGGCGGCAACAAAGATGGAGCCCTTCAGAAGGCCAGGCAGGAGGCAGGAGGCAGTTGGCAGAGGAGATGGGACCCCTCTGGAGACCAGCAGCAAAGACCAAACCCCTCTGAAGGCAGAGTTGGGTGCCAGCAAAGGAGGAACCCCCCTGGAGGCCGGGCTGGGTGCCTGACTGGGGACTGGTGACGACGGAGCCCTGCAGAAGAAGGGGAGGCCACTGCAAGCAGAGACCCTGGAGCAGTGGAAGAGACTGTGGGCTCTGCAATAGTCTCTTTGCCAGGGGAAACATCAGCTGAATCTGGAAAAATCTCTGAAGATGGGGAAATGTCAGCGGACTCTGGCAGGTCCACTTGATGTTGGTGGAGACTGAAACAGGGGAGATGCCATCGGCCCTCTCGAGGACAGGAACAGAGAGATGGTGTCGACCTACTCAGAGGTGGCCAGGATGCAGGACTGCTTGACCAAGATCTCTACAACGCTCGGCAGAGTGACCTCCACAGCGCTGGACAGTGAGACCTCCACGCAGTTTCCCTCTAAAAGGCCTTCCAGAAGGTGGTTATTTGGAATCTCGGGGAGCTGGTTTACGCAGAAAACTGGTTGGGATAGTCTGGGGATTGTCTAGTCCAACAGCTCTATCCAACAAGAAGGATGGCACAGCACTAGATGATAAACTGATGGGGGAGACTGGGAGGTGACTGGTTCTGAAGCTGGCGGGGAATCTGCAGGCCGGTGGCTGTTTCACTGTGTAGCTGGCATGGGGTACATATGGTAGGAAATAGGCAAAAATGAACTCAGGTAATGAGTCAGTGAGACGGGGCTTTTGCGCAGTTTCTCTGTGTGCCACAGATACAGCTGCCTCTTTGAGTTCCTTGTTTTGAGCCCTCTTTCTTTCATCTAATTCCTCTTGGTTTGGACATCTACTTCAGATGCCTCCTGGGAGACTTCCTTTGGAGGTTTTCCCAGCAGGTCTGCCTGGGAGGAGACCACGGGGTAGACCCAGAGCTCACTGAAGGGATTATATATCTAATCTAATCCATTTGAACTGACAACCAATTTTGAAGAACAATGATCCAGAAAACCCCTCCCTGCAAGTTGACAGCATCGGTTTGTCCACATTGTTACGTATGAAACCTTGAAAATGTGAATCTGTGTTTGTGAACCTGCCATCAGCACACTGTGAAGACAATTTAACTGCAGCTTTAACATGGAAATGCTCATTACATGTCCTTAAAAAACAACATATGGACATGTTAAGTGAGATAAAGAATTATCCACATGGCAAATATCATTTTTACCCAAAACACACAGCAGAATGTTCAAACTCGAACATATAATTGTGCACCTCTCAGTTTTGCTCTGAGCTACTGCAGTGAACATGGTACAGACTTTTCTATTTAGGGACACAACCAATAGTGATTACTGATGCAACTAACAGACGACAATGAAGGTATTAAGTTCAAATGATTGTTTTCCTGACATTTCCACACCCTGCATAAAATGACTTCACAAGGTTCCTAAAAAAGGATACAGCCACTCTGTGTTCACACTCAATGTTTAAATTACCATGAATTCCACATACTGTAAGCAGGAAATCTATCTATAGTTATGATTATTATTAAAGATTATGCACAATTGTTTAATAAAAACCCACCTATGAAACAGGTGACATTTTTACATTATTTATAATGCTCTTGACAATTCTGATGATCTAAGTTTCCCCTCAGTTGTTGCATGTCTCTAATTTTATTTGGTTTTTTTTGTGTAAGTAGGTGTGTCCATTTTTTGACTGGACTGTGATGATGTTTGATGCACGGCTGTTCAATTTCATACCCAACTCCTTTAACTGGACCACCAGTCACCACACACTTACCCGTACTCCTCTGAACCATTGCCTTGCTGCAGCACATATCCAGGTCTTAAAAGGAAAAAACCAAAGAAGTATGAGGACAGAATATCTGAAGAAGGGGAGGCCACTGCAGAAGGAGACCCTGGAGCAGTAGAAGTGACTGTGGGCTCTGCAATAGTCTCTTTGCAAGGGGAAACATCAACTGAATCTGGAAAAATCTCTGAACATGGGGAAATGAAGACCATCAAGACAGTAGCCAGTGAACTGGAGCTTAGCTTCTTTACAGATACTCAGCAGGTACCTGCTGGCTATTAGCTAGTCACATATATGTCAACAGCTTTTTTAGAGGACTTTGCAATGAAAACATTTCATCACAGAGTGGAGAAAGGCAGATGTAGTTAGAAGCAACTTCCCAGTGGAGGAAATGGCCATTGCATTTGTAAAAGAGCTCTCAGGAAGAAATTGAGCCCTGAGTTTTTGTGCTAGATACTTTAGAATATCAAAGCAAGACTTGCAGTGTGATCACAGCCGAATACTGTCGTCTGAGAACATGACCACATTCACATGTTTCCTGCCAGTAGAGAAGGGGTGTCCAATCCTGGTCCTTGAGGCCCCTATCCTGCATGTTTTAGATGTTTCCCTCTTCCGACACACCCGATTGAAATGATCAGATCATCATCAAGCTCTGCAGAAGCCTGATAACGATCCTGATCATTTGAATCAGGTGTGTTGGAAGAGAGAAACATCTAAAACATGCTGGATAGGGGCCCTCAAGGACCAGGATTAGACACGCTGCAGTACAGTCACCTGACCTGCCCCTCAGATCCTCCTGTCTCTGCCAGCTTCCTGTTTTTCTATCATTTAAGCTCAACTAAACCTTCAAAGCTGAGGGTGGTGCAATGTCAGTTTTCATTTGCTTTGGGACAAATACTCACCAGCTGTTGGAACATTTCTGTGCACAAGAGGTCCCTGAATGGCTTTGCCATCGTCTTTGTTGACAGCAATGAAGGCAGTGAAGGAACTGCTCACTCCTGACTGGACGCTAAGCTGCACCACCTTCTCCTTCACTCCTCCATCTTGCTGTCCTCTGAGGTCTCTGTCCTCCATCTCCAGGGAGCGAATGAGAGTCCGAGCAGCCAACCTGTGGACAGTCAATCTGTAGACAGGAGAGAGAAGGAAGAACAGGTGGAGCTCAACTTACATTTCCACGAATGTAAAACAGAGATCTGGTTCAGTCAATCCTGTTAAAGGTCAACAATGACAGGAAAAAGATTTCAATGAATGAAATCAGAAGTGGAATGAACATTGTTTATGCACCAAAAAAACAACAAGTAATTTACCATCATGGTGTTTTAAACTACATGCTAATGGAAATATGCCAACATGCTGACAATGGAACATTGAAATTTAATCTCACACATAAAACCAAAACAGTCAGTCTGACAAAGTCAGTCTATTTGTCTCTAGTCATGTCTATTAGTGCTGTGGGACTAACAGCTCTTTTACCCAGTGTCCTCTGCAGGTTTGAGACTGAAGTGCAGCTGGTTGTGAGAGGGACGACCTGCCAGGCTGTACTTGACCGTCACACTGCCCTCTGCTGCCTCTGAACTCTGAGGAGGCAGCACAGTGTTGGAAAACAATCTCATCTTTACAAAAACATCACTGTTCCTCATGTTTTATACATCTGACAAATACAAGCACAGACATATTTCACTATGAGAAGGTGCTGCTGCTACCTGTCCAGTGAGCTGGGCATAAACCAGTGACCTCTGACCCTGGAAGATGGATGTGATTGGTGGAGACAGGACAGTGACAGACACTCCCTCTGGTACATCCCATGTCACTGAGATGTCTTCCACAGTCGGCTGCAGAGCAAATCTCAGTGACTGCATCACCTGAGAAGTAAAACAATAAAAGTTGTTGCATTTTCATTAGAATTTATAAAACTGTCTTGTCTTACTTTGGACAACATCTTGTCACTATCTATGATGTCCTCAACATGTCCTCCTCACACAGATCAACACACTGATCAGTTTCATTACCTCCGCCAAGGAGGTTATTCTTTTGGTGGCGTTGTTTTGTTTGTTTGTTTGTCTGTGTTCAAAATAACTCAAAAAGTTATGGACAGATTTGGATGCATTTTTCAGCAAATGTGTGAAATGGGACAAGGAACAAATGATGACATTTTGGGAGTGATCTGGATCACCGTCTGGATCCAGGATATTTCAAGAGATTCTTCAACGTTGGGAGTGTTAGAAAGCCTTGCCGTGCCGCCTTGTGGTAGGAAAGTTGCACAAATATGGTGGATGTCAGCCGCTCGTGCTCAACCACAGCAGTGCTATGGTGTGAGAGTGATTACCAGACAATTAACTTTTTTAAGGATACTTTGTCATTGGGAGATTGTGTTGGGGGTGGACTGAAACTGATTGGTGGAGGTCTGTGCTCTCTGAGTGCTTTTTCAGTTGTCTTTATTATTTCTATTGATTCCATTTTATTATTTACATACATTTCCTTGTGCTATCCTTTAATCTGAATTAAAGGGTATCAATGAAACCACATTTGATCTTATCTCTTAAATGCATATAATCTACAGCATTGTTGAACCTGACAGCTTCATCATGTTTAACCTTTGGTTGCATCCTGTCAGTCCCTGTGATGAACTGAGCGTGTCCTCCTCCTTCTTTGGCCAACCCATTGATAAGAGCAGAGCTGGCTCCTTCCCCAATCCCAAAAGAGAAACACCTACAAAACAGCAGTGTTTTAAACACACACAGCAGTAGAACACTGAACACATCATGTGTTTGTCGTTTTGTGGTTTCACCTGTGGGAACCTGAATTCTTCTTCACCAAATCGATCAATTCTTTGGTGTTTTCCACCTCTCCATCAGTGAAGACAAA
>JAMOIN010001140.1:0-44163 GCA_024666655.1 Dascyllus trimaculatus
GCTCACCGGGCTCCGCAGCAGAGCACACGGGGGCCCCCAGCACCACAGCCCGCCTGGCTCTCCATCAGAGCCTGTTCACACTGCTCACCAGCAGAGCCTGTCTACACGGCTACCCAACAGCACAGCCCAGCACACCGCAGCACAGCCCGCCTGGCTCTCCAGCAGAGCCTGTTCACACCGCTCCCCAGCAGACCCGGTCAACACGGCTCCCCAGCAGCACAGAACAGCACACCGGGTTCCCCAACACAACACACGGGGGCCCCCAGCACCACGGCCCGCCTGGCTCTCCAGCAGGGCCTGTTCAAACCATTCCCAATCAGAGCCGGTCGACACGGCTCCCCAGCAGCACAGCCCAGCACACTGGCCTCCCAAGCCCAGCTCACCGGGCTCCCCAGCACAGCACACGGGGCCCCCCAGCACCTCAGCCCACCTGGCTTTCCAACAGAGCCTCTTCACACCGCTCCCAAGCAGAGCCTGTCCACACGGCTCCCCAGCACCACAGCCCAGCACACCAGGCTCCACAGCGGATCTCACCGGGCTACGCAGCACAGAACACGGGGCCGCCCAGCACCACAGCCCAGCACACCGGGCTCCCCAGCCCAGCACACCGGGCTCCCCAGCACAGCACACGGGGGCCCCAGCACAGCACACGGGGGCCCCCAGCACCACAGCCCACGTTGCTCTCCAGCAGAGCCTGTTCAAATCACTCCCCACCACAGCCTGTCCACACGCATAACCAGCAGCACAGGCCAGAACACCGGGCTCCCCAGCCCAGCTCACCGGGCTCACCAGCACAGCACACGGGGGCCCCCAATTCCACAGCCCGCCTGGCTCTCCTTCAGAGACTGTTCAAACCAATCCCCAACAGGGACTGTCCATTCGTCTCCCCAGCATTACAGCCCTGCACACCGGGCTCGCCAGCCCAGCTAACCGGGCTCCCCAGCACAGCACACGGGGGACCCCAGCACCACAGCCCGCCTGGCTCTCCATCAGAGACTGTTCACACTGCTCCCCAGCAGAGCCTGTTCACTCCGCTCCCCAGCAAAGCTTGTCTACACGGCTCCCCAGCACCACGGCCCAGCACACCGGGCTCCCCAGCCCAGCTCACCGGGCTCCCCAGCACAGCACACGGGGCCCCCCAGCACAACAGCCCGCCTGGCTCCCATGCAGAGCCTGTTCAAACCAGTCCCCAAGAGAGCCTGTTCAAACCACTCCCCAGCAGAGCCTGTCCACACGGCTCCAAAGCAGCACAGCCCAGCACACCGGGCTCCCCAGCCCAGCTCACCGGGCTCCCCAGCACAGCACACGTGGGCCCCCAGCAACACAGCGCGCCTTGCTCTCCAGCAGAGCCTGTTGAAACCGCTCCCCAGCAGATCCTGTACACACGGCTCCCCAGATGCACAGCCCAGCACACCGGGCTTCCCAGCCCAGCTCACCGGGCTCCCCAGCACAGCACACGTGGGCCCCCAGCACCACAGCCCGCCTGGCTCTCCATCAGAACCTGCTCAAAAAGCTCCCCAGAAGAGTCTGTCTACACGGCTCCCCAGCAGCCCCGCACACCGCAGCACAGCCCGCCTGGCTCTCCATCAGAGCCTGTTCACACCGCTTCCCAGCAGACCCTCTCCACACGGCACGCCAGCAGCTCAGCCAAGCACACCGGGCTCCTCAGCCCAGCTAACCGGGCTCCCCAGCACAGCACACGGGGGCACCCAGCACCACAGCCCGCCTGGCTCTCTATCAGAGCCTGTTCACACCGCTCCCCAGCAGAGCCTGTCTACACGGCTCCCCATCACCAAAGCCCAGCACACCGGGCTCCCCAGCACCACAGCCCAGCACACGGGGCTCCACAGCCCAGCACACCGGGCTACCCAGCACAGCAGACGGGGCCCCCCAGCACCACAGCCCGAATGGCTCCCCAGCAGAGCACACGGGGCCCACCAGCACCACAGAACGCCTGGCTGTCCCTCAGAGCCTGTTCACACTGCTCCGCAGAAGAGCCTGTCAACACGGCTCCCCAGCACCACAGCCCAGCACACCGGGCTCCCCAGCCCAGCTCAACGGGCTCCCCAGCCCAGCACACCGGGCTCCCCAGCACAGCACACGGGGCCCCCCATTACCACAGCCCGCCTTGCTCTCCATCAGAGCCTGTTCAACCCTCTCCTCAGCAGAGCCTGTTCACACCGCTCCCCAGCAGAGCCTGTCCACACGGCTCACCAGCACCACAGCCCAGCACACCGGGCTCCCCAGCACAGCACACCGGGCACCCCAGCACCACAGCCCGCCTTGCTCTCCATCAGAGACTATTCACACCGCTCCCCAGCAGAGCCTGACTACACGGCTCCCCAGCACCACAGCCCAGCACACCGGGATCCGCAGCCCAGCTCACCAGGCTCCCGACCATAGCAAACGGGGGCCCCCAGCACCACAGCCCGCCTGGCTCTCCATCAGAGCCTGTTCACTCCGCTCCCCAGATGAGCCTGTTCAAACCGCTCCCCAGCAGAGCCTGTTCAAACCACTCGCCAGCAGAGCCTGTCAACACGGCTCCCCAGCACCACAGCCCAGCTCAGCGGGCTCCCCAGCACAGCACACGGGGCCCCCCAGCACAGCACACGGGGCTTCCCAGCACAACAGCCCGCCTGGTACTCCATCAGAGCCTGTTCACTCCGCTCCGCAGCAGAGCTTGTCTACACGGCTCCCTATCACCACAGCCCAGCTCACCGGGCTCCCCAGCACCACAACCCATGACACGGGGCTCCCCAGCCCAGCACACCGGGCTCCCCAGCACAGCACACGGGGCACCCCAGCACCACAGCCCGCCTGGCTCTCCATCCGAGCCTGTTCAAACATCTCCCCAGCAGAGCCTGTCCACACGGCAACCCAGCAGCAAAGCCCAGCAAACCGGGCTCCCCAGCCCAGTTCACCGGGCTCCCGAGCACGGCACACGGTGCCCCCCTGCACCACAACCCGCCTGGCTCTCCATCAGTGCCTGTTCAAACCGCTCCCCAGCAGAGCCAGTTCACACCGCTCCCCAGCAGAGCCTGTCTCCACGGCTCCCCAGCACCACAGCCCAGCACACCGGGCTGCCCAGCCCAGCTCACCCGGCTCCCCAGCACAGAACACGGGGCCCCCCAGCACAACAGCCCGCCTGGCTCTCCATCAGAGCCTTTTCAAACCACTCCCATGCAGAGCCTGTCCACACGGCTCCCCAGCAGGACAGCCCAGCACACCGGGCTCCTCCGACCAGCTCACCGGGCTCCCCAGCACAGCACACGGGGGCCCCCCAGCACCACAGCCCACCTGGCTCTCCATCAGAACCTGTTCACACCGCTCCCCAGCAGAGCCGGTCCACACGCCTCCCCAGCAGCACAGCCCAGCACACCGGGCTCCCCAGCCCAGCTCACCGGGCTCCACAGCACAGAACACGGTGCCCCCCAGCACCACAGCCCACCTGGCTCTCCATCAGAGCCTGTTCACACCGTTCCCCAGCACAGCCTGTCCACACGGCTCACCAGCACCACAGCCCAGCACACCGGCCTCCCCAGCACAGCACACGGGGCCCCCCAGCAATACAGCCTGCCTGGCTCTGCATCAGAGCCTGTTCAAACCACTCCACAGCAGAGCCTGTCTACACTGCTCCCCTGCACCACAGCCCAGAACACCGGGCTTCCCAGCCAAGCTCAACGGGCTCCTGAGCACAGCACACGGGGGCCCCCAGCACCACAGCCCGCCTGGCTCTCCATCAGAGCCTGTTTAAACCCGTCCGCAGCAGAGCCTGTCTACACGGCTCCCCAGCACAAAAGCCCAGCTCACCGGGCTCCCCAGCCCAGCTCACAGGGCTCCCCAGCACAGCACACGGGGCCCCCCAGCACCACAGCCTGCCTGGCTCTCCAGCAGATCCTGTTCAAACCACTCCCCAGCAGAGCCTGTCCAAACGGCTCCCGAGCACCACAGCCCGCCTGGCTCTCCAGCAGAGCCTGTTCAAACCAGTCCCCGGCAGAGCCTGTCTACACGGCTCCCCCGCACCACAGCCCAGCACACCGGGCTCCCCAGCCCAGCTCAAAGGGCTCCTCAAGACAGAAAAAGTGTCCCCCCAGCACCACATCCCGCCTGGCTCTCCATCAGAGCCTGTCCACACCGCTCCTCAGCAGAGCCTGTCCACACGGCTCCCCAGCACCACAGCCCAGCACACCGGGCTCCCCAGCCCAGCTCAAAGGGCTCCTTAAGAAAGAACAAGGGTTCCCCCAGCACCACAGCCCGCCTGGCTCTCCATCAGAGCCTGTCCACACCGCTCCTCAGCAGAGCCTGTCTACACGGCTCCCCAGCACCACAGCCAAGCACACCGGGCTCCCCAGCACAGCACACCGGGCCACCCAGCACCAATGCCCGCCTGGCTCCCCAGCAGAGCCTGTCCACACGGCTCCCCAGCAGCACAGCCGAGCACACCGGGATCCCCAGCACAGCACACGGGGGCCGCCAGCACCACAGCCCGCCCGGCTCTCCATCAGAGCCTCTTCAAACTGCTCCCCAGCAGAGCCTGTCTACACGGCTCCCCAGCACCACAGCCCAGCACACCGGGCTCCCCAGCACAGCACACGGGGGCCCCCAGCAACACAGCCCGCCTGGCTCTCAATCAGAGCCTGTTGAAACAACTCCCCAGCAGAGCTTGTCCACATGGCTCCCCAGCAGCACAGCCCAGCACACCGGGCTCCCCAGCCCAGCACACGGGGGCCCCCAGCACCACAGCCCGCCTGGCTCTCCAGCAGAGCATTTTCAAACCGCTCTTCAGCAAAGCCTGTCCACACGGCTCCCTAGCAGCACAGCCCAGCACACCGGGCTCCCCAGCCCTGCTCACCGGGCTCCCCAGTACAGCACACGGGGGCCCCCAGCACAGCTCACCGGGCTCCCCTGCACAGCACACGGGGCCCCCCAGCACCTCAGCCCGCCTGGCTTTCCATCAGAACCTTTTCACAACGCTCCCCAGTAGAGCCTGTCTACACGGCTCCCCAGCACCACAGCCAAGCACACCGGGATCCCCAGCACAGCACACGGGGGCCCCCAGCACCACAGCCCACCTGGCTCTCCATCAGAGCCTGTTCACACCGCTCCCAAGAAGAGCCTGTCCACACGGCACCCCAGCAGCTCAGCCCAGCACACCGGGCTCCGCAGCCCAGCTCACCGGGCTTCCGAGCACAGCACATGGGGCCCCCCAGCACCACAGCATGCCTGGCTCTCCATCAGAGCCTTTTCACACCGCTTCCCAGCAGACCCTGTCCACACGGCACCCAAGCAGCTCAGCCAAGCACACCGGGCTCCCCAGCGCAGCTCACCGGGCCCCCAGCACAGCACAAGGGGCCCCCCAGCACCACAGCCCGCCTGACTCTCCATCAGAGCCTGTTTACACCGCTCCGCAGAAGAGCCTGTCTACACGGCTCCCCAGTACCACAGCCCAGCTCACCGGGCTCACCAGCCCAGCTCAACTGGCTCTCCAGCACAGCACACGGGGCCCCAAAGCATCACAGTCCGCCTTGCTCTCCATCAGAGCCTGTTAACACCGCTTCCCAGCAGAGCCCGTCTACACGGCTCCCCAGCACCACAGCCCGGCACACCGGGCTCCCCAGCAGCGCACACGGGGCCCCTCAGCACCACAGCCCGCCTGGCTCTCCAGCAGAGCCTGTTGAAACAACTCCCCAGCAGAGCTTGTCCACATGGCTCCCCAGCAGCACAGCCCAGCACACCGGGCTCCCCAGCCCAGCACACGGGGCCCCCCAGCACCACAGCCCGCCTGGCTTTCCATCAGAATCTTTTCACAACGCTCCCCAGTAGAGCCTGTCCACACGGCTCCCCAGCACCACAGCCCAGCACACCGGGCTCCCAGCCCAGCTCACCGGGCTTCCCAGAACAGCACACGGGGGCACCCAGCACCACAGCCCGCCTGGCTCTCCGGCAGAACCTGTTCAAACCACTCCCCAGCAGAGCCTTTCCACTCGGCTCCCCAGCACAACAGCCCAGCACACCGGGCTCCCCAGGCCAGCTCAACGGGCTCCTCAGCACAGAACAAGGAGCCCCCCAGCACCACAGCCCGCCTGGCTCTCCATCAGAGCCTGTCCACACCGCTCCTCAGCAGAGCCTGTCCACACGGCACCCCAGCACCACAGCCCTGCACACCGGGCTCCCCAGCCCAGCTCACCGGGCTCCCCATCACAGCACACCGGGGCCCCCAGCACAACAGCCCACCTGGCTCTCCATCAGAGCCTTTTCAGACCGCTCCCCAGCAGAGCCTCTCCACAAGGCTCCCCAGCACCACAGCCCAGCACACCGGGCTCCCCAGCCCAGCTCACCGGGCTCCCGAGCACGGCACACGGGGCCCCCCAGCACCACAGCCCGCCTGGCTGTCTAGCAGTGCCTGTCCACACCGCTCCCCAGAAGAGCCTGTCCACACGGCTCCCCAGCAGAACAGCCCAGCACACCGGGCTCCCCAGCCCAGCACACCGGGCTCCCCAGCCCAGCTCACCAGGCTCCCCAGCACAGAACACGGGGCTCCCCAGCACAACAGCCCGCCTGGCTCTCCATCAGAGCCTGTTCAAACCACTCCCATGCAGAGCCTGTCCACACGCCTCCCAAGCAGCACAGCCCACCACACCGGACTCCCCAGCCCAGCTCACCGGGCTCCCCAGCACAGAACACGGTGCCCCCCAGCACCACAGCCCGCCTGGCTCTCCATCAGAGCCTGTTCACACCGCTCCACAGCACAGCCTGTCCGCACGGCTCACCAGCACCACAGCCCAGCACACCGGCCTCCCCAGCACAGCACACGGGGCGCCCCAGCAATACAGCCTGCCTGGCACTGCATCAGAGCCTGTTCAAACCACTCCACAGCAGAGCCTGTCTACACTGCTCCCCAGCACCACAGCCCAGCACACCGGGCTTCCCAGCCAAGCTCAACGGGCTCCTGAGCACAGCACACGGCCGCCCCCAGCACCACAACCCGCCTGCTCTCCATCAGAGCCTGTTCACACCCGTCCGCAGCAGAGCCTGTCTACACGGCTCCGATGCACAAAAGCCCAGCACTCCGGTCTCCCCAGCACAGCTCACAGGGCTCCCCAGCACAGCACACGGGGCCCCCCAGCACCACAGCCCGCCTGGCTCTCCAGCAGAGCCTGTTCAAACCAGTCCCCAGCAGAGCCTTTCCACACTACTCCCCAGCACCACAGCCCAGCACACCGGGCTCCTCGGCCCAGCTAACCGTGCTCCCCAGCACAGCACACGGGGGCCCGCAGCACAGCTCACCGGGCTCCCCAGCACAGCACACGGGGCCCCCCAGCACCACAGGCCCCCTGGCTTTCCATCAGAAACTTTTCACAACGCTCACCAGTAGAGCCTGTCCACACGGCTCCCCAGCACCACAGTCCAGCACACCGGGCTCTCCAGCCCAGCTCACCGGGCTCCCCAGCCCAGCACACGGGGCCCCAAAGCATCACAGTCCGCCTTGCTCTCCATCAGAGCCTGTTAACACCGCTTCCCAGCAGAGCCCGTCTACACGGCTCCCCAGCACCACAGCCCAGCACACCGGGCTCCCCAGCACCCCCAGCACCACAGCCCGCCTGGCTCTCCAGCAGAGCCTGTCCACACAGCTCCCCAGCACAACAGCCCAGCACACCGGGCTCCCCAGCCCAGCTTAACGGGCTCCCAGCACAGCACACCGGGTACCCCATCACCACAGCCCGCCTGGCTGTCCAGCAGAGCCTGTTCCACACCGCTCCCCAGAAGAGCCTGTCCACACGGCTCCCCAGCAGAAAAGCCCAGCACACCGGGCTCAACAGCCCAGTTCACCGGGCTCCCGAGCACGGCACACGGGGCCCCCCAGCACCACAACCCGCCTGGCTCTCCATCAGTGCCTGTTCACACCGCTCCCCAGCAGAGCCTGTTCACACCGCTCCCCAGCAGCACAGCCCAGCACACCGGGTTCCCCAGCAAAGCACACGGGGGCCCCCAGCACAACAGCCCTCCTTGCTCTACATCAGAGCCTGTTCAAACCGCTCCCCAGTCGAGCCTATCCACATGGCTCCCCAGCACCACAGCCCAGCACACCGGGCTGCCCAGCCCAGCTCAACGGGCTCCCCAGCACAGCACACGGGACAACCCAGCACCACAGCCAGCCTGGCTCTCCATCAAAGCCTCTTCACACCGCTCCCCAGTAGAGCCTTTCCACACGGCTCCCCAGCACACAGCCCAGCACACCGGGCTCCCCAGCCCTGCTCACCGGGCTCCGCAGCACAGCACACGGGGGCCCCCAGCACCACAGGCCGCCTGGCTCTCCATCAGAGCCTTTTCACACCGCTCACCAGCAGAGCCTGTCTACACGGCTCCCCAGCAGCACAGCCCAGCACACCGCAGCACAGCCCGCCTGGCTCTCCAGCAGAGCCTGTTCACACCGCTCCCCAGCAGACCCGGTCAACACGGCTCCCCAGCAGCACAGAACAGCACACCGGGTTCCCCAGCACAGCACACGGGGGCCCCCAGCACCACGGCCCGCCTGGCTCTCCAGCAGAGCCTGTTCAAACCATTCCCAAGCAGAGCCGGTCGACACGGCTCCCCAGCAGCACAGCCCAGCACACTGGCCTCCCAACCCCAGCTCACCGGGCTCCCCAGCACAGCACACGGGGCCCCCCAGCACCTCAGCCCACCTGGCTTTCCAGCAGAGCCTCTTCACACCGCTCCCCAGCAGAGCCTTTCCACACTGCTCCCCAGCACCACAGCCCAGCACACCAGGCTCCACAGCGGATCTCACCGGGCTTAGCAGCACAGCACATGGGGCCCCCCAGCACCACAGCACAGCACACCGGGCTCCCCAGCCCTGCTCACCGGGCTCCCTAGCACAGCACACGGGGGCCCCCAGCAACACAGCGCGCCTGGCTCTCCAGCAGAGCCTGTTCACAACACTCGCCAGCAGAGCCTGTCCACACGGCTCACCAGCAGCACAGCCCAGCACACCGGGCTCCCCAGCAGAGCACACGGGGGCCCCCAGCACCACAGCCCACGTTGCTCTCCAGAAGAGCCTGTTCAAATCACTCCCCACCACAGCCTGTCCAAATGCCTCCCCAGCAGCTCAGCCCAGAACACCGGGCTCCCTAGCAAAGCTCACCGGGCTCACCAGCACAGCACACGGGGGTCCCCAATACCACAGCCCGCCTGGCTTTCCATCAGAGCCTGTTCACACCGCTCCACAGCAGATCCGGTGCACACGGCTCCCCAGCAGCACACCCTAGGACACCGGGCTTTCCAGCACAGCACACGGGGGCCCCCAGCACCACAGCCCGCCTGGCTCTCCAGCAGAGCCTGTTCAAACCACTCCCCAGCACAGCCTGTCCACTCGCCTCCCCAGCAGCACAGCCCTGAACACCGGGCTCCCCAGCCCAGCTAACCGGGCTCCCCAGCACAGCACACGGGGCCCCCCAGCACCACAGCCCGCTTGGCTCTCCATCAGAGCTTGTTCAAACCAATCCCTAGCAGGGACTGTCCATACGGCTCCCCAGCAGCACAGCCCTGAACACCGGGCTCCCAAGCCCAGCTAACCGGGCTCCCCAGCACAGCACACGGGGCCCCCCAGCACAACAGCCCGCCTGGCTCCCCAGCAGAGCCTGTTCAAACCAGTACCCAAGAGAGCCTGTTCAAACCACTCCCCAGCAGAGCCTGTCCACACGGCTCCCAAGCATCACAGCCCAGCACACCGGGCTCCCCAGCCCAGCTCACCGGCCTCCCCAGCACAGCACACGGGGGCCCCCAGCAACACAGCGCGCCTTGCTCTCCAGCAGAGCCTGTTGAAACCGCTCCCCAGCAGATCCTGTCCACACGGCTCCCCAGATGCACAGCCCAGCACACCGGGCTCCCCAGCCCAGCTCACCGGGCTCCCCAGCACAGCACACGTGGGCCCCCAGCACCATAGCCCGCCTGGATCTCCATCAGAGCCTGTTCACAAAGCTCCCCAGAAGAGCCTGTCTACACGGCTCCCCTGCAGCCCCGCACACCGCAGCACAGCCCGCCTGGCTCTCAATCAGAGCCTGTTCCCACCGCTTCCCAGCAGACCCTCTCCACACGGCACGCCAGCAGCTCAGCCCAGCACACTGGACTCCGCAGCCCAGCACACCGGGCAACCGAGCACAGGACACGGGGGCCCCCAGCACCACAGCCCGCCTGGCTCTCCATCAGAGCCTGTTCACACCGCTCCACAGCAGAGCCTGTCTTCACGGCTCCCCATCACCAAAGCCCAGCACACCGGGCTCCCCAGAGCCACAGCCGAGCACGCGGGGCTCCCCAGCCCAGCACACCGGGCTCCCCAGCACAGCAGACGGGGCCCCCCAGCACCACAGCCCGAATGGCTCCCCAGCAGAGCCTGTCTACACGGCTCCCCAGCACCACAGCCCAGCACACCGGGTTCCCCTACCCAGCTCAACGGGCTCCCCAGCACAGCACACGGGGCCCCCCAGCACCACAGCCCGCCTGACTCTCCAACAGAGCCTTTTCAAACCACTCGCCAGCAGAGCCTGTCCACACGGCTCCCCAGCAGCACAACCCAGCACACCGGGCTCCCCAGCCCAAATCAACGGGCTCCCCAGCATAGCACACGGGGCCCCCCAGCACCACAGCTTTCCTGGCTCTCCATCAGAGCCTGTTCACACCGCTCCCCAACAGAGCCCTTCCTCACGGCTCCCAAGCAGCACAGAACAACACACCGGGCTCCCCAGCCCAGTATACCGGGCTCCCAAGCACAGCACACGGGGCCCCCCAGCACAGCACACGGGCCCCCCCAGCAAAGCATACGGGGCCTCCCAGCACAACAGCCCGCCTGGCTCTCCATCAGAGCCTGTAATAAACTCTCCTCAGCAGAGCCTGTCCACACGGCTCCCCAGCACCACAGCCCAGCACACCGGGATCCCCAGCACAGCACATGGGGGCCCCCAGCAGCACAGCCCACCTGGCTCTCCATCAGAGCCTGTTCACACGGCTCCCCAGCAGACGCTGTCCACACGGCACCCCAGCAGCTCAGCCCAGCACACCGGGCTCCGCAGCCCAGCTCACCGGGCTTCTGAGCACAGCACACGGGGCCACCCAGCACCACAGCCCGCCTGGCTCTCCATCAGAGCCTTTTCACACCGCTTCCCAGCAGACCCTGTCCACACGGCACCCCAGCAGCTCAGCCCAGCATTCCGGGCTCCCCATCCCAGCTCACCGGGCTACCGAGCACAGCACACGGGGGCCCCCAGCACCACAGCCCGCCCGGCTCTCCATCAGAGCCTGTGAACACCGCTTCCCAGCAGACCCTGTCCACACGGCACCCCAGCAGCTCAGCCCAGCACACCGGGCCCCGCAGCCCAGCTAACCGGGATACCGAGCACAGCACAATGGGGCCCCCCAGCACCACAGCCCGCCTGGCTCTCCATCAGAGCCTTTTCACACCGCTTCCCAGCAGACCCTGTCCACACGGCACCCCAGCAGCTCAGCCCAGCACACCGGGCTCCCCAGCACAGCAGACGGGGCCCCCCAGCACCACAGCCCGAATGGCTCCCCAGCAGAGCCTGTCTGCACAGCTCCTCAGCACCACAGCCCAGCACACCGGGCTCCCCAGCACAGCACACGGGGCCCACAGCACCACAGCCCGCCTGGCTCTCCAGCAGAGCCTGTTTACAACGCTCCCCAGCAGAGCCTGTCTACACGGCTCCCCAGCACCACAGCCCAGCACACCGGGCTCCCCAGCCAAGCTCACCGGGCTCCCCAGCACACCACACGGGGGCCCCCAGCACCACAGCCCGCCTGGCTCTCCATCAGAGCCTGTTCACACCGCTCCCCAGCCGAACATGTCTACACGGCTCCCCAGCAGCACAGCCCAGCTCACCAGTCTCAACAGCACATCACACGGTGGCCACCAGCAACACCGCGCGCCTTGCTCTCCGGCAGAGCCTGTTCAAACCGCTCCCCAGCAGAGCCTGTCTACACGGCTTTCCAGCAGCACAGCCCAGCACACCGCAGCACAGCCGGCCTGGCTCTCCAGCAGAGCCTGTTCACACCGCTCCCCAGCAGAGCCTGTCCACGCGGCTCCCCAGCAGCACACCCCAGCACACCGGGCTCCCCAGCCCAGCTCACTGGTCTCCCCAGCACAGCACACGGGGGCCCCCAGAACCACAGCCCGCCTGTTTCTCCAGCAGAACCTGTTCAAACCACTCCCAAGCACAGCCTGTCCACACGGCTCCCCAGCAGCACAGCCCAGCACACCGGGCTCCCCAGCCCAGCATACGGGGGCCACCAGCACCACAGCGCGCCTGGCTCTCCAGCAGAGCCTTTTCAAGCCACTCCCCAGCAGAGCCTTTCCACAGGGCTCCCCAGCAGCACAGCCCAGGACACCGGGCTCCCCAGCCCAGCTCACCGGGCTCCTCAGCACAGCACACGGGGCCCCCCAGCACCACAGCCCGAATGGCTCCGCAGCAGAGCCTGTCTACACAGCTCCCCAGCACCACAGCCCTGCACACCGGGCTCCCCAGCCCAGCACACCGGGCTTCCCAGCCCAACACACCGGGATCCCCAGCCAAGCTCAACGGGCTCCCCAGCACAGCACACGTGGGCCCACAGCACCACAGCCCGCCTGGCTCTCCATCAGAGCCTGTTCACAGCACTCCGCAGCAGAGCCTGTCTACACGGCTCCCCAGCACCACAGCCCAGAACACCGGGCTCCCCAGCACCACAGCCCAGCACACGGGGCTCCCCATCCCAGTACACTGGGCTCCCGAGCACAGCACACGGGGCCCCCCAGCACCACAGCCCGCCTGGCTCTCCATCCGAGCCTGTTCACACCGCTCCGCAGAAGAGCCTGTCTACACGGCTCCCCAGCACCACAGCCCAGCACACCGGGCTCCCCAGCACAGCACACGGGGCACCCCAGCACCACAGCCCGCCTGGCTCTCCATCAGAGCCTGTTCACACCGCTCCGCAGCAGAGCCTGTCTACACGGCTGCCCAGCACCACAGCCCAGTACAACAGGCTCCCCAGCCCAGCTCACCGGGCTCCCCAGCACTGCTCACCGGGCCCCCCTGCACCACAGCCCGCCTGGCTCTCCAGCAGAGACTGTTCAAACCACTCCCCAGCAGAGCCTGTCCACACGGCTCCCCAGCACCACAGCCCACCACACCGGGCTCCCCAGCACAGCACACGGGGCACCCCAGCACCACAGCCCGCCTGGCTCTCCATCAGAGCCTGTTCACACCGCTCCGCAGCAGAGCCTGTCTACACGGCTGCCCAGCACCACAGCCCAGTACAACAGGCTCCCCAGCCCAGCTCACCGGGCTCCCCAGCACTGCTCACGGGGCCCCCCAGCACCACAGCCCGCCTGGCTCTCCATCCGAGCCTGTTCACACCGCTCCGCAGCAGAGCCTGTCTACACGGCTCCCCAGCACCACAGCCCAGCACACCGGGCTCCCCAGCACAGCACACGGGGCACCCCAGCACCACAGCCCGCCTGGCTCTCGATCAGAGCCTGTTCACACCGCTCCCCAGCAGAGCCTGTCCACACGGCTCCCTAGCAGCACAGCCGAGAACACCGGGCTCCATAGCCGATATCACCGGGCTCCGCAGCACAGCACACGGGGCCCCCCAGCACCACAGCCCAGCACACCGGGCTCCCCAGCACAGCACACGGGGGCCCCCAGCACAGAACACGGGGGCCCCCAGCACAGCACACGGGGGCCCCCAGCACAGCACACGGGGGCCTCCAGCACCACAGCCCGCGTTGCTCTCCAGTAGAGCCTGTTCAAACCACTCCCCAGCACAGCCTGTCCACAAGCCTCCCCAGCAGCACAGCCCAGCACACCGGGCTCCCCAGCCCAGCTCACCGGACTCCCCAGCACAGCACACGGGGGACCCCAACACCACAGCCCGCATGGCTTTCCATCAGAGCCTGTTCACACCGCTCCTCAGCAGAGCCTTTCCACACGGCTCCCCAGCAGCACACCATTGGACACCGGGCTCCCCAGCCCAGCTAACCGGGAACCCCTGCACAGCACACGGGGGCCTCCAGCACCACAGCCCGACTGGCTCTCCATCAGAGACTGTTCACACCGCTCCCCAGCAGAGCCTGTTCACTCCGCTCCCCAGCAGAGCTTGTCTACACGGCTTCCCAGCACCACAGCCCAGCTCACTGGGCTCCCCAGCACAGCACACGGGGCCCCCCAGCACCACAGCCCACCTGGCTCTCCATCAGACCCTGTTCACACCGCTCCCCAGCAGAGCCTGTTCACTCCGCTCCCCAGCAGAGCCTGTCTACACGGCTCCCCAGCACCACAGCCCAGCACACCGGGCTCCCCAGCCAAGCTCACCGGGCTCCCCAGCACAGCACACGAGGGCCCCCGGCACCACAGCCCGCCTGGCTATACAGCAGAGCCTCTTCACATCGCTCACCAGCAGAGCCTGTCCACACGGCTCCCCAGCAGCACAGCCCAGCACACCGGGCTCCGAAGCCCAGCTCACTGGGCTCCCCAGCACAGCACACGGGGGCCCCCAGCACAGAACACGGGGGCCCCCAGTACAGCACACGGGGGCCCCCACCACAGCACAGGAGGGCCCCCAGCAACACAGCCCGCCTGGCTCTCCAGCAGAGCCTGTTCAAAACACTCCCCAGCAGAGCCTGTCCACACGGCTCGCCAGCAGCAAAACCCAGGACTCCGGGCTCCCCAGCACAGCACATGGGGGCCCCAAGCAAAGCACACGTGGGCCCCCAGCACCACAGCCCGCGTTGTTCTCCAGCAACGCCTGTTCAAACCACTCCCCAGCACAGCCTGTCCAAACGGCTCCCCAGCACCACAGCCCAGCACACCGGGCTCCCCAGCACAGCACACGGGGCCCCCCAGCACCACAGCCCGCCTGGCTCTGCATCAGAGCCTGTTCACACCGCTCCCCAGCAGAGCCTGTCTTCACGGTTCCCCAGCACCACAGCCCAGCACACCGGGCTCCCCGGCCCAGCTCAACGGGCTCCCCAGCACAGCACACGGGGCCCCCAGCACCACAGCCCGAATGGCTCCCCAGCAGAGCCTGTCTACACGGCTCCCCAGCACCACAGCCCAGCACACCGGGCTCCCCATCCCAGCTCAACGTGCTCCCCAGCACAGCACACGGGGCCCCCCAGCACCACAGCCTTCCTGGCTCTCCATCAGTGCCTGTTCACACCGCTCCGCAGCAGAGCCTGTCGACACGGCTCCCCAGCACCACAGCCCATCACACCGGGCTCCCCAGCCCAGCTCACCGGGCTCCCCAGCACAGCACACGGGGGCCCCCAGCACCACAGCCCGCCTGGCTCTCCAGCAGAGACTGTTCACACCGCTCCCGAGCAGAGCATGTCCACACGGCTCCCCAGCAGCACAGCCCAGTTCACAGGCCTCCCCATCACAGAACACGGGGCCCCCCAGCACCACAGCCCGCCTGGCTCTCCAGGACAGCCTATTCACACCGCTCCCCAGCTGACCCTGTCCACACGGCTCACCAGCACCACAGATAAGCACACCGGGCTGCCCAGCACAGCTCAACGGGCTCCCCAGCATAGCACACGGGGTCCCCCAGCACCACAGCCCTGCTGTCTCTCCACTAGAGCCTGTTCACACCGCTCCCCAGCAGAGCCCGTCTACACGGCTCCCCAGCACAACAGCCAGGCTCACTGGGCTCCCCAGCCCAGCTCACCGGGCCCCCCAGCACAGCGAACGGGGGCCCCCAGCACCACAGCCCGCCTGGCTCCCCAGCAGAGCCTGTCCACACGGCTCCCCAGCAGCACAGCCCAGCACACCGGGATCCCCAGCACAGCACACGGGGGCCCCCAGCACCACAGCCCGCCTGGCTCTCCAGCAGACCCTCTTCACACCGCTCCCCAGCAGAGCCTGTCTACAAGGCTCCCCAGCAGCACAGCCCGCCTGGCTCTCCATCAGAGCCTGTTCAAACCGCTCCCCAGCAGATCCTGTCTACAGGGCTACCCAGCAGCACAGCCCAGCACTCCGGCCTCCCCAGCCCAACACACCGGGTTCCCCAACACAGCACACGGGGGCCCCCAACACCACAGCCGGCCTGGCTTTCCATCAGAGCCTTTTCACACCGCTCCCAAGCAGAGCGTGTCTACACGGCTCCCCAGCAACACAGCCCAGCACACCGGGCTGCCCAGCCCAGCCTACCGGGCTCCCCAGCACCACAGTCCAGCACACCGGTCCCCCCAGCACCACAGCCCGCCTGGCTCTCCATCAGAGCCTGTTCAAACCACTCCCCAACAGAGCCGGTCCACACGGCTCCCCAGCAGCACAGCCCAGCACACTGGCCTCCCCAGCCCAGCTCACCGGGCTCCCCAGCACAGCACACGGTTCCCCAGCAGCACAGCCCAGCACACCGGGCTCCCCAGCACCACAGCCCAGCTCACTGGGATCCCCAGCACAGCACACGGGGCCCCCCAGCACCACATCCCACCTGGCTCTCCATCAGAGCCTTTTCAAACCGCTCCCCAGCAGAGCCTGTCCACACAGCTCCCCAGCAGCACAGCCCAGCACACTGGGCTCCCCAGCCAAGCTCACCGGGCTCCCTAGCACAGCACACGAGGGCCCCCGGCACCACAGCCCGCCTGGCTATCCAGCAGAGTCTCTTCACATCGCTCCCCAGCAGAGCCTGTCCACACGGCTCCCCAGCAGCACAGCCCAGCACACCGGGCTCCATAGCCGATCTCACCGGGCTCCGCAGCACAGCACACGGGGCCCCCCAGCACCACAGCCCAGCACACCAGGCTCCCCAGCACAGCACACTGGTCTCCCCAGCACAGCTCACGGGGCCCCCCAGTACAGCACACGGTGGTCCACACCATCACAGCCCGCCTGGCTCTCCATCAGAGCGTGTTCACACCGCTCCCCAACACAGCCTGTCTACACGGCTCCCCATCATCACAGCCCAGCACACCGGGCTCCCCAGCCCAGCTCACCGGGCTCCCCAGCACTGCACACGGGGCCCCCCAGCACCACAGCCCGCCTGGCTCTCGAGCAGAGCCTGTTCAAACCACTCCCCAGTGGAGCCTGTCCACACGGCTCCCCAGCACCACAGCCCAGCACACCGGGCTCCCCATCCCAGCTCTACGAGATCCACAGCACAGCACACGGGGCCCCCCAGCACCACAGCCCCCCTGGCTCTCCATCAGAGCCTGTTCACTCCGCTCCCCAGCAGAGCCTGTTCAATCCACTCCCCAGCAGAGCCTGTACACACGGCACCGCAGCACAACAGCCCACCACACCGGGCTCCCCAGCACAGCACACGGGGCCCCCCAGCACAGCACACGGGGCTTCCCAGCACAGCACACGGGGCTCCCTAGCCCAGCACACCGGGCTCCATAGCCGATCTCACCGGGCTCCGCAGCACAGCACACGGGGCCCCCCAGCACCACAGCCCAGTACACCGGGCTCCCCAGCACAGCACACGGGGCTCCCCAGCACAGCACACGGGGGACCCCAGCAACACAGCCCGCCTGGCTCTCCAGCAGAGCCTGTTCAAAACACTCCCCAGCAGAGCCTTTCCACACGGCTCCCCAGCAGCACAGCCCAGGACACCGGGCTCCCCAGCACAGCACACGGGGGCCCCCAGCACAGCACACGGAGGGCCCCCAGCACCACAGCCCGCCTGGCTCTCCAGCACAGCCTGTTCAAACCAATCCCAAGCACAGCCTGTCCACACGCCTCCCCAGCAGCACAGCCCAGCACACCGGGCTCCCCAGCCCAGCTCACCGGGCGACCCAGCAAAGCACACGGGGCCCCCCAGCACCACAGCCCCCCTGGCTCTCCATCAGAGCCTGGTCACAGCGCTCCGCAGCAGAGTCTGTCCACACGGCTCCCCAGCAGCACAGCCCACCACACCGGGCTCCCCAGCCAAGCTCACCGGGCTCCCCAGAATAGCACATTGATGCCCCCAGCACCACAGCCCGCCAGACTCCCCATCAGAGCCTGTTCACACCGCTCCTCAGCAGAGCCTGTCCACACGGCTCGCCAGTACCACAGCCCAGCACACAGGGCTCACCAGCACAGCTCACGGGGCCCCCCAGTAAAGCACACGGTGGTCCACACCATCACAGCCCGCCTGGCTCTCCATCATAGCGTGTTCACACCGCTCCCCAGCACAGCCTGTCTACACGGCTCCCCATCATCACAGCCCAGCAAACCGGGATCCCCAGCCCAGCTCACCGGGCTCCCCAGCACTGCACACGGGGCCCCCCAGCACCACAGCCCGCCTGGCTCTCGAGCAGAGCCTGTTCAAACCTCTCCCCAGCAGAGCCTGTCCACACGGCTCCCCAGCACCACAGCCCAGCACACCGGGCTCCCCATCCCAGCTCTACGAGATCCACAGCACAGCACACGGGGCCCCCCAGCACCACAGCCCCCCTGGCTCTCCATCAGAGCCTGTTCACTCCGCTCCCCAGCAGAGCCTGTTCAAACCACTCCCCAGCAGAGCCTGTACACACGGCACCGCAGCACCACAGCCCACCACACCGGGCTCCCCAGCACAGCACACGGGGCCCCCCAGCACATCACACGGGGCTTCCCAGCACAACAGCCCGCCTGGCTCTCCATCAGAGCCTGTTCACTCCGCTCCCCAGCAGAGCCTGTTCAAACCACTCGCCAGCAGAGCCTGTCCACACGGCTGGCCAGCACCACAGCCGAGCACACCGGGATCCCCAGCACAGCACACGGGGCCCCCCAGCATCACAGCCCGAATGGCTCCCCAGCAGAGCCTGTCTACACGGCTCCCCAGCAGCACAGCCCAGCACACCGCAGCACAGCCCGCACGGCTCTCCATCAGAGCCTGTTCAAACCGCTCCCCATCAGATCCTGTCCACACGGCTCCCCAGCACCACAGCCCGCCTGGCTCTAAATCAGAGCCTGTTCAAACAGCTCCCCAGCACCACAGCCCAGCACACCAGGCTCCCCAGCCAAGCTCAACGGGCTCCCCAGCACAGCACACAGGGGCCCCCAGCACCACAGCCTGCCTGGCTGTCCAGCAGAACCTTTACACACCACTCCACAGCACAGCCTGTCCACACGCCTCCCCAGCACCACTGCCCAGCACACCGGGCTCCCCAGCCAGGCTCAACCGGCTCCCCAGCATGGAACACGGGGACCCCCAGCACCACAGACCGCGTTGCTCTCCTGCAGAGCCTTTTGAAATCACTCCCCAGCACAGCCTGTCCACACGCCTCCCCAGCAGCACAGCCCAGAACACCGGGCTCCCAAGCCCAGCTCACCGGGCTCCCCATCACAGCACACGGGGCACCCCAGCAGAGCCTGTCTACACGGTTGGCCAGCACCACAGTCCAGTACACCGGGCTCCCCAGCCCAGCTCACCGTGCCCCCCAGCACAGCACACGGGGGCCCCCAACACCACAGCCCGCCTGGCTCTCCAACAGAGCCTGTTCACACCACTCCCCAGCAAAGCCTTTCTACAAAGCTCCCCAGCACCACAGCACAGCACACCGGGCTTACCAGCCAAGCTCAACGGGCTCCTGAGCACAGCACACGGGCGCCCCCAGCACCACAGCCCGCCTGCCCTCCATCAGAGCCTGTTCACACCCGTCCGCAGCAGAGCCTGTCTACACGGCTCCGAAGCACAAAAGCCCAGCACTCCGGGCTCCCCAGCCCAGCTCACAGGGCTCCCCAGCAAAGCACACGGGGCCCCCCAGCACCACAGCCCGCCTGGCTCTCCAGCAGAGCCTGTTCAAACCAGTCCCCAGCAGAGCCTGTCCACACAACTCCCCAGCACCACAGCCCAGCACACCGGGCCCCTCGGCCCAGCTAACCGGGCTCCCCAGCACAGCACACGGGGGCCCGCAGCACAGCTCACCGGGCTCCCCAGCACAGATCACGGGGCCCCCCAGCACCACAGCCCGCCTGGCTCTCCATCAGAGCCTGTTCAAACCACTCCCCAGGAGAGCCTGTCCACACGGCTCACCAGCAGCACAGCCCAGCACACCGGGCTCCCCAGCCCAGCTCACCGGGCTCCCCAGTACAGCACACGGGGGCCCCCAGCACCACACCCCGCCTGGCTCTCCATCAGAGCCTGTTCACAAAGCTCCCCAGAAGTGCCTGTCTACACGGCTCCCCAGCTGCCCCGCACACCGCAGCACAGCCCGCCTGGCTCTCCATCAGAGCCTGTTCACACGGCTCCCCAGCAGACGCTGTCTACACGGCACCCCAGCAGCTCAGCCCAGCACAACTGGCTCCGCAGCCCAGTTCACCGGGCTTCTGAGCACAGCACACGGGGCCGCCCAGCACCACAGCCCGCCTGGCTCTCCATCAGAGCCTTTTCACACCGCTTCCCAGCAGACCATGTCCACACGGCACCCCAGCAGCTCAGCCCAGCATTCCGGGCTCCCCATCCCAGCTCACCGGGCTACCGAGCACAGCACACGGGGGCCCCCAGCACCACAGCCCGCCCGGCTCTCCATCAGAGCCTGTTAACACCGCTTCCCAGCAGACCCTGTCCACACGGCACCCCAGCAGCTCAGCCCAGCACACCGGGCACCGCAGCCCAGCTAACCGGGCTACCGAGCACAGCACACTGGGGCCCCCCAGCACCACAGCCCGCGTGGCCCTCCATCAGAGCCTTTTCACACCGCTTCCCAGCAGACCCTCTACACACGGCACCCCAGCAGCTCAGCCCAGCACACCGGGCTCCCCAGCAAAGCAGACGGGGCCCCCCAGCACCACAGCCCGAATGGCTCCAGAGCAGAGCCTGTCTACACGGCTCCGCAGCAGCACAGCCTAGCACACCGCAGCACAGCCCGCCTGGCTTTCCAGCAGAGCCTGTCCACACCGCCCCCCAGAAGAGCCTGTCCACACGGCTCCCCAGCACCACAGCCCAGCACACCGGGCTCCAAAGCACAGCACACGGGGGCCCACAGCACCACAGCCAGCCTGGCTCTCCAGCATAGCCTGTTTACAACGCTCCCCAGCAGAGCCTGTCTACACGGCTCCCCAGCACCACAGCCCAGCACACCGGGCTCCCCAGCCAAGCTCACCGGGCTCCCCAGCACACCACACGGGGGCCCCCAGCACCACAGCCCGCCTGGCTCTCCATCAGAGCCTGTTCACACCGCTCCCCAGCCGAACATGTCTACACGGCTCCCCAGCAGCACAGCCCAGCTCACCAGTCTCAACAGCACATCACACGGTGGCCACCAGCAACACCGCGCGCCTTGCTCTCCGGCAGAGCCTGTTCAAACCGCTCCCCAGCAGAGCCTGTCTACACGGCTTTCCAGCAGCACAGCCCAGCACACCGCAGCACAGCCCACCTGGCTCTCCATCAGAGCCTGTTCACTCCGCTCCCAAGCAGAGCCTGTTCAAACCACTCCCCAGCAGAGCCTGTACACACGGCACCGCAGCACCACAGCCCACCACACCGGGCTCCCCAGCACGGCACACGGGGCCCCCCAGCACAACAGCCCGCCTGGCTGTCCAGCAGAGCCTGTTCACACCGCTCCCCAGCAGAGCCTGCCTACACGGCTCCCCAGCACCACAGCCCAGTACACCGGGCTCCCCAGCCCAGCTCACCCGGCTCCCCAGCACAGAAAAGGGGGCCCCCAAGCACAACAGCCCGCCTGGCTCTCCATCAGAGCCTGTTCAAACCACTCCCATGCAGAGCCTGTCCACACGGCTCCCCAGCAGCACAGCCCGGCACACCGGGCTCCCCAGCCCAGCTCACCGGGGTCCCCAGCACAGCAAACGGGGGCCCCCCAGCACCACAGCCCACCTGGCTCTCCATCAGAGCCTGTTCACACCGCTCCCCAGAAGAGCCTGTCCACACGGCACCCCAGCAGCTCAGCCCAGCACACCGGGCTCCGCAGCCCAGCTCACCGGGCTTCCGAGCACACCACACGGGGCCCCCCAGCACAACAGCATGCCTGGCTCTCCATCAGAGCCTTTTCACACCGCTTCCCAGCAGACCCTGTCCACACGGCACCCCAGCAGCTCAGCCCAGCACACCGGGCTCCCCAGCACAGCAGACGGGGCCCCCCAGCACCACAGCCCGAATGGCTCCAGAGCAGAGCCTGTCTACACGGCTCCGCAGCAGCACAGCCTAGCACACCGCAGCACAGCCCGCCTGGCTTTCCAGCAGAGCCTGTCCACACCGCCCCCCAGAAGAGCCTGTCCACACGGCTCCCCAGCACCACAGCCCAGCACACCGGCCTCCCCAGCACAGCACACGGGAGCCCCCAGCACCACGGCCCGTCTGGCTCTCCAGCAGAGCCTGTTCACACCGCTCCGCAGCAGAGCCTGTCGACACGGCTCCCCAGCACCACAGCCCAGCACATTGTGGTCCCCAGCCATGATCAACGGGGTCCCCAGAACAGAACACGGGGCCCCCCAGCACCACAGCCCGCCTGGCTCTCCAGCAGAGCCTGTCCACACCGCTCCTCAACAGAGCATGTCCACACGGCTCCCCAGCACCAATGCCCAGCACACCGGGCTCCCCGGCCAAGCTCACCGTGCTCCCCAGCACAGCACACGGGGGCCACCAACACCACATCCCGCCTGGCTCTCCATCATGGCCTGTTCACACCGCTCCCCAGCAGAGCCTGTGCCACACGGCTCCCCAGCACCACAGCCCAGCACACCGGGCTCCCCAGCCATGATCAACGGGGTCCCCAGCACAGAACACGGGGCCCCCCAGCACCACAGCCCGCCTGTGTCTCCATCAGAGCCTGTCCACACCGCTCCTCAACAGAGCATTTCCACACGGCTCCCCAGCACCAATGCCCAGCACACCGGGCTCCCCAGCCCAGCTCACCGGGCTCCCCAGCACAGCACACGGGGCCCGCCACAACCACAGCCCGCCCGGCTCTGCAGCAGATCCTGTTCAAACCACTCCCCAGCAGAGCCTGTCCACACGGCTCCCCAGCACCACAGCCCAGCAATCCGGACTCCCCGGGCAAGCTCACCGGGCTCCCCAGCACAGCACACGGGGCCCCCGAGCAGAGCCTGTCTACACGGTTTGCCTGCACCACAGCCCAGCACACCGGGCTCCCCAGCACAGCTCACCGGGCGCCCCAGCAAACCACACGGGGGCCCCCAGCACCACAACCTGCCTTGCTCTCCATCAGAGCCTGTTCACACCGCTCCGCAGCAGAGTCTTTCTACACGGTTCGCCAGCACCACATCCCGGCACACCGGGCTCCCCAGCCAAGCTCTACGGGCTCCCGAGCACAGCACACGGGGGCCCCCAGCACAACAGCCCGCCTGGCTCTCCATCAGAGCCATTTCACACCGCTCCCCAGCAGAGCCTGTCCACACAACTCCCCAGCACGACAGCCCAGAACACCGGGCTCCCCAGCACAGCTCAACGGGCTCACCAGCACAGCACACGGGGCCCACCAGCACCACAGCCTGCCTGGCTCTCAATCAGAGATTGTTCACACTACTCCGCAGAAGAGCCTGTCTACACGGCTCCCCAGCACCACAGCCCAGCACACCGGGCTCCCCAGCCCAGCTCACCGGGCTCCCCAGCACACCACACAGGGCCCCCCAGAACCACAGCACGCCTGGCTCTCCATCAGAGCCATTTCACACCGTTCCCCAGCAGAGCCTGTCCACACGGCTCCTCAGCACCACAGCACAGCTCACCGGACTCCCCAGCCCAGCTCACCGGACTCACCAGCACATCACCAGCACAGCATACGGGGGCCCCCAACACCACAGCCCCCCTGGCTTTCCATCAGAGGCTGTTCACACCGCTCCTCAGCAGAGCCGGTACACACGGCTCCCCAGCAGCACACCCTAGGACACCGGGCTTGCCAGCACAGCATACGGGGGCCCCCAGCACCACACCTCGCCTGGCTCTCCAGCAGAGCCTGTTCAAACCACTCCCCAGCACAGCCTGTCCACACGCCTCCCCAGCAGCACAGCCCAGCACACCGGGCTCCCCAGCCCAGCTCACCGGGCTCCCCAGCAAAGCACACGTGGGCCCCCAACACCACAGCAAGCCTGGCTCTCCATCAGAGCCTGTTCAAACTTTTCCCAGGAGAGACTGTCCATACGGCTCCCCAGCAGCACAGCCCTGCAGACCGGGCTCCCCAACCCAGCTAACCGGGCTCCCCAGCACAGCACACGGGGGCCCCCAGTACCACAGCCCGCCTGGCTCTCCTGCAGAGCCATCTCAAACCACTCCCCAGCACAGCCTGTCCACACGGCTCCCCAGCACCACAGCCCGCCTGGCTCTCCAGCAGAGCCTGTTCACACCGCTCCCCAGAAGAGCCTGTTCACACCGCTCCCCAGCAGAGCCTGTCCACACGGCTCCCCAGCACCACAGCCCAGCAATCCGGACTCCCCGGGCAAGCTCACCGGGCTCCCCAGCACAGCACACGGGGCCCCCGAGCAGAGCCTGTCTACACGGTTTGCCTGCACCACAGCCCAGCACACCGAGCTCCCCAGCACAGCTCACCGGGCGCCCCAGCAAACCACACGGGGGCCCCCAGCACCACAACCTGCCTTGCTCTCCATCAGAGCCTGTTCACACCGCTCCGCAGCAGAGTCTTTCTACACGGTTCGCCAGCACCACATCCCAGCACACCGGGCTCCCCAGCCAAGCTCAACGGGCTCCCGAGCACAGCACACGGGGGCCCCCAGCACAACAGCCCGCCTGGCTCTCCATCAGAGCCATTTCACACCGCTCCCCAGCAGAGCCTGTCCACACAACTCCCCAGCACGACAGCCCAGAACACCGGGCTCCCCAGCACAGCTCACCGGGCTCACCAGCACAGCACACGGGGCCCACCAGCACCACAGCCTTCCTGACTCTCCATCAGAGCCTGTTCAACCCTCTCCCCATCAGAGCCTGTCCACACGGCTTCCCAACACCACAGCCCAGCACACTGGGCTCCGAAGCCCAGCTCACTGGGCTCCCGAGCACAGCACACGGGCGCCCCCAGCACCACAGCCCGGCTGGCTCTCCATCAGAGCCTTTTCACACCGCTCCCCGGCAGAGCCTGTCCACACAGTTCCCCAGCAGCACAGCCCAGCACAACGGGCTCCCCAGCCATGCTCACCAGGGTCCCCAGCACAGAACACGGGGCCCCCCGGCACCACAGCCCGCCTGGCTCTCCAACAGAGCCTGTTCAAACCACCCCCCAGAAGAGCCTGTCCACACAGCTCCCCAGCACCACAGGCCAGCGCACCGGGCTCTTCAGCCCAGCTCACCAGGCCGCCCAGCACTGGACACGGGGGCCCCCAGCACCACAGCCCGCCTGGGCTCTCCAAAAGAGCCTGTTCACACCGCTCCGGAGCAGAGCCTGTCGACACGGCTCCCCAGCACCACAGCACAGCACACCGGGCTCCCCAGCCCAGCTCACCGGGCTCCCCAGCACAGCACACGGGGCCCCCCAGCACCACAGCCCGCCTGTGTCTCCATCAGAGCCTGTCCACACCGCTCCTCAGCAGGGCATGTCCACACGGCTCCCCAGCACCACTGCCCAGCACACCGGGCTCCCCAGCCCAGCTCAACGGGCCCCCCAGCACAGCACACGGGGCCCGCCACAACCACAGCCCGCCCGGCTCTTCAGCAGATCCTGTTCAAACCACTCCCCAGCAGAGCCTGTCCACACGGCTCCCCAGCACCACAGCCCAGCAATCCGGACTCCCCGGCCAAGCTCACCGGGCTCCCCAGCGCAGCACACGGGGCCCCCCAGAAGAGCCTGTCTACACGGTTTGCCTGCACCACAGCCCAGCACACCGGGCTCCCCAGCCCAGCTCACCGGGCGCCCCAGCAAACCACACGGGGGCCCCCAGCACCACAACCCGCCTGGCTCTCCATCAGAGCCTGTTCACACCGCTCCGCAGCAGAGTCATTCTACACGGTTCGCCAGCACCAAATCCCAGCACACCGGGCTCCCCAGCCAAGCTCTACGGGCTCCCGAGCACAGCACACGGGGGCCCCCAGCACAACAGCCCGCCTGGCTCTCCATCAGAGCCATTTCACACCGCTCCCCAGCAGAGCCTGTCCACACAACTCCCCAGCACGACAGCCCAGAACACTGGGCTCCCCAGCCTTCCTCAACGGGCTACCCAGCACAGCACACGGGACCCCCAAACACCACAGCCCGCCTGACTCTCCATCAGAGCCTGTTCACTCCGCTCACCAGCAGATCCTGTTCACACCGCTCCGCAGCAGAGCCTGTCTACACGGCTTTCCAGCAGCACAGCCCAGCACACCGCAGCACAGCCGGCCTGGCTCTCCAGCAGAGCCTGTTCACACCGCTCCCCAGCAGAGCCTGTCCACGCGGCTCCCCAGCAGCACAGCCCAGCACACCGGGCTCCCCAGCCCAGCTCACTGGTCTCCCCAGCACAGCACACGGGGGCCCCCAGAACCACAGCCCGCCTGTTTCTCCAGCAGAACCTGTTCAAACCACTCCCAAGCACAGCCTGTCCACACGGCTCCCCAGCAGCACAGCCCAGCACACCGGGCTCCCCAGCCCAGCATACAGGGGCCCCCAGCACCACAGCGCGCCTGGCTCTCCAGCAGAGCCTTTTCAAGCCACTCCCCAGCAGAGCCTTTCCACAGGGCTCCCCAGCAGCACAGCCCAGGACACCGGGCTTCCCAGCCCAGCTCACCGGGCTCCCCAGCACAGCACACGGGGCCCCCCAGCACCACAGCCCGAATGGCTCCCCAGCAGAGCCTGTCTGCACAGCTCCTCAGCACCACAGCCCAGCACACCGGGCTCCCCAGCACAGCACACGGGGCCCACAGCACCACAGCCCGCCTGGCTCTCCAGCAGAGCCTGTTTACAACGCTCCCCAGCAGAGCCTGTCTACACGGCTCCCCAGCACCACAGCCCAGCACACCGGGCTCCCCAGCCAAGCTCACCGGGCTCCCCAGCACAGCACACGGGGGCCCCCAGCACCACAGCCCGCCTGGCTCTCAATCAGAGCCTGTTCACACCGCTCCCCAGCCGAACATGTCTAAACGGCTCCCCAGCAGCACAGCCCATCTCACCGGGCTCCCCAGCAAAGCACACGGGGGCCCCCAACACCACAGCCCGCCTGGCTTTCCATCAGAGCCTGTTCACACCGCTCCCCAGCAGAGCCTGTCCACACGGCTCCACAGCCCCACAGCCCAGCACACCGGGCTCCCCAGCCCAGCTCACCGGTCTCCCCAGGACAGCACACGCGGCCGCCCAGCACCACAGCCCGCCTGGCTCTTCATCAGAGCATGGTCACAGCGCTCCCAAGCAGAGCCTGTCCACACGGCTCCCCAGCAGCACAGCCCAGAACACCGGGCTCCCCGGGACATCACACGGGGGCCCCCACCACCACAGCCCACCTGGCTCTACAGAAGAGCCTGTTCAAAGCATTCCCCAGCAGAGCCTGTCCACACGGCTTCCTAGCAGCACAGCCCAGCTCACCGGGCTCCCCAGCCCACCTCACCGGACTCCCCAGCACAGCACACGGGGGCCCCCAGCACCACAGCCCGCCTGGCTCTACAGTAGAGCCTGTTCACACAACTCCCCAGCAGAGCCTCTCAACACGGCTCGCCAGCACAACAGCCCAGCACAACGGGCTCCCCAGCCCAGCACACCGAGCTCCCCAGCACAGCACACGGGGCCCCCCAGCACCACAGCCCGCCTGGCTCTCCATCAGAGCCTGTTCACACCGCTCCCCAGCAGAGCCTGTCCTCACGGCTCCCAAGCACCAAAGCCCAGCACACAGGGCTCCCGAGCCCAGCACACCGGACTCCCCAGCCCAGCTCACCGGTCCGCCTAGCACAGCACACGGGGGCCCCCAGCACTACAGGCCGCCTGGCTCTCCAAAAGAGCCTGTTAACACTGCTCCCCAGTAGAGCCTGTCCACAGGGCTCCCCAGCAGCAGAGCCCAGAACACCGGGCTCCCCAGCCGATGTCACCGGGCTCCCCAGCAAGGCACACGGGCTCCCAGCACCACAGCCCGCCTGGCTCTCCATCAGTGCCTGTTCACACCGCTCCCCAGCAGAGCCTGTCCACACGGCAATCCAGCACCACAGCCAAGCATACCGGGCTCCCCAGCCCAGCTCACCGGGCTCCCCAGCGCAGCACACGGGGGCCCCCAAAACCACAGCCCGCGTTGGTCTCCAGCAGAGCCTGTTCAAACCACTCCACAGCAGAGCCTTTCCACACTGCTCCCCTGCACCACAGCCTAGCACACCGGGCTCCCCAGCCCTGCTCACCGGGCTCCCCAGCACCACAGCCCGCCTGGCTTTCCATCAGAACCTTTTCACAACGCTCCCCAGTAGAGCCTGTCCACACGGCTCCCCAGCACCACAGCCCAGCACACCGCAGCACAGCCCGCCTGGCTCTCCAGAAGAGCCTGTCCACACGGCTCCCCAGCAGAGCCTATCCATAGGCTCCCCAGCACCACAGCCCAGCACACCGGGCTCCCAAGCACAGCACACGGGGCCCCCCAGCACCACAGCCCGCCTTGCTCTCCATCAGAGCCTGTTCAACCCTCTCCCCAGCAGAACCTGTCCACACGACTTCCCAACACCACAGCCCAGCACACTGGGCTCCGAAGCCCAGCTCACTGGGCTCCCGAGTACAGCACACGGGGGCCCCCAGCACCACAGCCCGTATGGCTCTCCATCAGAGCCTGTTCACACCGTTCAACAGCACAGCCTGTCTACACGGCTCGCCATCACCACAGCCCAGCACACAGGGATCCCCAACCCAGCTCACCGGGCTCCTGAGCACAGCTCACGGGGGCCCCCAGCACCTCAGCCCGCCAGGCTCTCCATCAGGGCCTGTTCACACCCCTCCGCAGCAGAGCCTGTCTACACGGCTCCCCAGCACAAAAGCCCAGCACACCGGGCTCCCCAGCCCAGCTCACCGGGCTCCCCAGCACAGCACACGGGGCCCCCCAGCACCACAGCCTGCCTGGCTCTCCAGCAGAGCCTGTTCAAACCACTCCCCAGCAGACCCTGTCCACATGGCTCCCCAGCACAACAGCCCGCCAGGCTCTCCAGCAGAGCCTGGTCAAACCACTCCCCAGCAGAGTGAGTCCACACGGCACCCAAGCACCACAGCCCAGCACACTGGGCTCCCCAGCCCAGCTCACAGGGCTCCCCCAGCACAGCACACGGGGCCCCCCAGCACCATAGCCCGCCTGGCTCTCTAACAAAGCCTGTTCACACCCCTCCACAGCAGAGCCTGTCTACACAGCTCCCCTGCACAACAGCCCAGCACACCGGGCTCCCCAGCCCAGCTCACCGGGCTCCCCAGCACAGCACACGGGCCCCCCCAGAACCATAGCCCGCCTGGCTCTCCATCAAATCCTGTTCATACCTCTCCCCAGCAGAGCCTGTCTACACGGCTCCCCATCACCACAGCCCAGCTCACCGGTCTCCCCAGGACAGCACACGGGGCCCCCCAGCACCACAGCCCGCCTGGCTCTTCATCAGAGCATGGTCACAGCGCTCCCAAGCTGAGCCTGTCCACACGGCTCCCCAGCACCAAAGCCCAGAACACTGGGCTCCCCAGCCAACCTCACCGGGCCCCCCAACACATCACACGGGGGCGCCCAGAATCACAGCCGGCCTGGCTCTCCATCAGAGCCTGTTCACACCGCTCCGCAGCAGAGCCTGTCTACACGGCTCCCCAGCAGCACAGCCCAGAACACCGGGCTCCCCGGGACATCACACGGGGGCCCCCACCACCACAGCCCGCCTGGCTCTTCATCAGAGCATGGTCACAGCGCTCCCCAGCAGAGCCTGTCCACACGGCTCCCCAGGACCACAGCCCAGCTCACCGGGCTCTCCAGCACTGCACACGGGGCCCCCCAGCACCACAGCCAGCCTGGCTCTCTAGCAGAGCCTCTTCACACCGCTCCCCAGCAGAGCCTGTCCACACGGCTCCCCAGCAGCACAGCCCAGCACACCGGGCTCCCCAGCCCAGCATACAGGGGCCCCCAGCACCACAGCGCGCCTGGCTCTCCAGCAGAGCCTTTTCAAGCCACTCCCCAGCAGAGCCTTTCCACAGGGCTCCCCAGCAGCACAGCCCAGGACACCGGGCTTCCCAGCCCAGCTCACCGGGCTCCCCAGCACAGCACACGGGGCCCCCCAGCAGAGCCTGTCTACACGGTTGGCCTGCACCATAGCCCAGCACACCGGGCTCCCCAGCCCACCTCACCGGGCTTCCCAGCACAGCACACGGGGCCCCCCAGCACCACAGCCCTCCTGGCTCTCCAGCAGAGCCTGTTGAAACCGCTCCCCAGCTGACCCTGTCCACACGGCTCACCAGCACCTCAGATCAGCACACCGCGCTCCCCAGCCCAGCTCAACGGGCTCCCGAGCTCAGCACACGGGGGCCCCCAGCACCACAGCCCACCTGGCTCTCCATCAGAGCCTGTTCACACCGCTCCGCAGCAGAGCCTGTCTACACGGCTCCCCAGCACCACAGCCCAGCACACCGGGCTCCCCAGCCCAGCTCACCGGGCTCCACAGCACACCACACAGGGCCCCCCAGAACCACAGCACGCCTGGCTCTCCATCAGAGCCATTTCACACCGTTCCCCAGCAGAGCCTGTCCACACGGCTCCTCAGCACCACAGCACAGCTCACCGGGCTCCCCAGCCCAGCTCACCGGACTCACCAGCACATCACCAGCACAGCATACGGGGGCCCCCAACACCACAGCCCCCCTGGCTTTCCATCAGAGGCTGTTCACACCGCTCCTCAGCAGAGCCGGTACACACGGCTCCCCAGCAGCACACCCTAGGACACCGGGCTTGCCAGCACAGCATACGGGGGCCCCCAGCACCACACCTCGCCTGGCTCTCCAGCAGAGCCTGTTCAAACCACTCCCCAGCACAGCCTGTCCACACGCCTCCCCAGCAGCACAGCCCAGCACACCGGGCTCCCCAGCCCAGCTCACCGATCTCCCCAGCAAAGCACATGTGGGCCCCCAACACCACAGCAAGCCTGGCTCTCCATCAGAGCCTGTTCAAACTTTTCCCAGGAGAGACTGTCCATACGGCTCCCCAGCAGCACAGCCCTGCAGACCGGGCTCCCCAACCCAGCTAACCGGGCTCCCCAGCACAGCACACGGGGGCCCCCAGTACCACAGCCCGCCTGGCTCTCCAGCAGAGCCTGTTCACACCGCTCCCCAGAAGAGCCTGTTCACACCGCTCCCCAGCAGAGCCTGTCCACACGGCTCCCAATCACCACAGTCCAGGACACCGGGCTCCCCAGCACCACAGCCCAGCACACGGGGCTCCCCAGCCCAGCATACCGGGCCCCCCGGCACAGCACACGGGGCCCCCCAGCACATCTCACCGGGCTCCACTGAACCACAGCCCGCCTGGCTCTCCATCAGAGCCTGTTCAACCATCTCCCCAGCAGAGCCTGTCCACACGGCTCCCCAGCACCAAAGCCCAGCACACCGGGCTCCCCAACACAGCACACGATGCCCCCCAGCACAATAGCCAGCCTGACTCTCCAGCAGAGCCTGTTCAAACCACTCGCCAGCAGAGCCTGTCTACACGGCTACCCAGCACCACAGCCCAGCTCACCGGGCTCCTCTGCCCAGCTAACCGGGCTCCCCAACACAGCACACGGGGCCCCCCAGCACCACGGCCCGCCTGGCTCTCGAGCAGAGCCTGTTCAAACCACTCCCGAGCAGAGCCTGTACACACGGCTCTCCAGCACCACAGCCCAGCACACCGGGCTCCCCAGCCCAGCTCATCGAGATCCCCAACACAGCACACGGGGCCCTCCAGCACCACAGCCCACCTGGCTCTCCATCAGATCCTGTTCAACCCTCTCCCAAGCAGAGCCTTTCCACACGGCTCCCCAGCACCACAGCCCACCACACCGGGCTCCCCAGCCCAACTCAACGGGCTCCCCAGCACAGCACACGGGGCTTCCCAGCACCAAAGCCCGCCTGGCTCTCCATCAGAGCCTTTTCACTCCGCTCCCCAGCAGAGCATGTTCAAACCACTCCCCAGCAGAGCCTGTCCACACGGCTCCCCAGCACCACAGCCCAGCACACCGGGCTCCTCAGCCCAGCTCACCGGGCTCCACAGCACAGCACACAGGGCCCCCCAGAACCACAGCACGCCTGGCTCTCCATCAGAGCCATTTCACACCGTTCCCCAGCAGAGCCTGTCCACACGGCTCCTCAGCACCACAGCACAGCTCACCGGGCTCCCCAGCCCAGCTCACCGGACTCACCAGCACATCACCAGCACAGCATACGGGGGCCCCCAACACCACAGCCCCCCTGGCTTTCCATCAGAGGCTGTTCACACCGCTCCTCAGCAGAGCCGGTACACACGGCTCCCCAGCAGCACACCCTAGGACACCGGGCTTGCCAGCACAGCATACGGGGGCCCCCAGCACCACACCTCGCCTGGCTCTCCAGCAGAGCCTGTTCAAACCACTCCCCAGCACAGCCTGTCCACACGCCTCCCCAGCAGCACAGCCCAGCACACCGGGCTCCCCAGCCCAGCTCACCGATCTCCCCAGCAAAGCACATGTGGGCCCCCAACACCACAGCAAGCCTGGCTCTCCATCAGAGCCTGTTCAAACTTTTCCCAGGAGAGACTGTCCATACGGCTCCCCAGCAGCACAGCCCTGCAGACCGGGCTCCCCAACCCAGCTAACCGGGCTCCCCAGCACAGCACACGGGGGCCCCCAGTACCACAGCCCGCCTGGCTCTCCTGCAGAGCCATCTCAAACCACTCCCCAGCACAGCCTGTCCAAACGGCTCCCCAGCACCACAGCCCGCCTGGCTCTCCAGCAGAGCCTGTTCACACCGCTCCCCAGAAGAGCCTGTTCACACCGCTCCCCAGCAGAGCCTGTCCACACGGCTCCCAATCACCACAGTCCAGGACACCGGGCTCCCCAGCACCACAGCCCAGCACACGGGGCTCCCCAGCCCAGCACACCGGGCCCCCCGGCACAGCACACGGGGCCCCCCAGCACATCTCACCGGGCTCCACTGAACCACAGCCCGCCTGGCTCTCCATCAGAGCCTGTTCAACCATCTCCCCAGCAGAGCCTGTCCACACGGCTCCCCAGCACCAAAGCCCAGCACACCGGGCTCCCCAACACAGCACACGATGCCCCCCAGCACAATACCCAGTCTGACTCTCCAGCAGAGCCTGTTCAAACCACTCACCAGCAGAGCCTGTCTACACGACTACCCAGCACCACAGCCCAGCTCACCGGGCTCCTCTGCCCAGCTAACCGGGCTCCCCAGCACAGCACACGGGGCCCCCCAGCACCACGGCCCGCCTGGCTCTCGAGCAGAGCCTGTTCAAACCACTCCCGAGCAGAGCCTGTCCACACGGCTCTCCAGCACCACAGCCCAGCACACCGGGCTCCCCAGCCCAGCTCAACGAGATCCCCAACACAGCACACGGGGCCCTCCAGCACCACAGCCCACCTGGCTCTCCATCAGATCCTGTTCAACCCTCTCCCCAGCAGAGCCTTTCCACACGGCTCCCCAGCACCACAGCCCACCACACCGGGCTCCCCAGCCCAACTCAACGGGCTCCCCAGCACAGCACACGGGGCTTCCCAGCACCAAAGCCCGCCTGGCTCTCCATCAGAGCCTGTTCACTCCGCTCCCCAGCAGAGCCTATTCAAACCACTCCCCAGCAGAGCCTGTCCACACGGCTCCCCAGCACCACAGCCCAGCACACCGGGCTCCTCAGCCCAGCTCACCGGGCACCCCAGCACAGCACAGGAGGGCCCCCAGCACCACAGCCGGCCTGGCTCTCTTGCAGAGCCATCTCAACCCTCTCCCCAGCACAGCCTGTCCACACGGCTCCCCAGCACCACAGCCCGCTTGGCTCTCCAGCAGAGCCTGTTCACACCGCTCCCCAGCAGAGCCTGTTCAAACCGCTCCCCAGCAGAGCCTGTCCACACGGCTCCCTATCACCACAGTCCAGGACACCGGGCTCCCCAGCACAACAGCCCAGCACACGGGGCTCCCCAGCCCAGAACACCTGGCCCCCCGGCACAGCACACGGGGCCCCCCAGCACCACAGCCCGTCTGGCTCTCCATCAGAGCCTGTTCACACCGCTCCGCAGCAGAGCCTGTCTGCACGGCTCCCCATCACCACAGTCCAGGACACCGGGCTCCCCAGGACCACAGCCCAGCACACGGGGCTCCCCAGCCCAGCACACCGGGCCCCCCGGCACAGCACACGGGGCCCCCCAGCACCACAGCCCGAATGGATCGCCAGCAGACCCTGTCTACACGGCTCCCCATCACCACAGTCCAGCACACCGGGCTCCCCAGCACCACAGCCCAGCACACCAGGCTCCCCAGCACAGCTCAACGGGCTCACCAGCACAGCACACGGGGCCCACCAGCACCACAGCCTTCCTGACTCTCCATCAGAGCCTGTTCAACCCTCTCCCCATCAGAGCCTGTCTACACGGCTTCCCAGCACCACAGCCCAGCACACTGGGCTCCGAAGCCCAGCTCACTGGGCTCCCGAGCACAGCACACGGGGCCCCCCAGCACCACAGCCCGGCTGGCTCTCCATCAGAGCCTTTTCACACCGCTCCCCGGGAGAGCCTGTCCACACGGCTCCCCAGCAGCACAGCCCAGCACACCGGGCTCCCCAGCCCAGCTCACCAGGGTCCCCAGCACAGAACACGGGGCCCCCGGCACCACAGCCCGCCTGGCTCTCCAGCAGAGCCTGTTCAAACCACCCCCCAGAAGAGCCTGTCCACACAGCTCACAAGCACCACAGGCCAGCACACCGTACTCCCCAGCGCAGCTCACCATGGCCCCCAGCCCAGCTCAACGGGCTCCCCAGCACAGCACACGGGACAACCCAGCACCACAGCCCGCCTGGCTCTCCATCAGAGCCTGTTCACACCGCTCCCCAGCTGAGCCTGTCTACACGGCTCCCCATCACCACAGTCCAGCACACCGGGCTCCCCAGCACCACAGCCCAGCACACGTGGGCCCCCAGCACATCTCACCGGGCTCCCCTGAACCACAGCCCGCCTGGATCTCCATCAGAGCCTTTTCAAACCTTTCCCCAGCAGAGACTGTCCGTACGGCTCCCCAGCAGCGCAGCCCTGCACACCGGGCTCCCCAGCCCAGTTAACCGGGCTCCCCAGCACAGCACAAGGGGGCCCCCAGCACAACAGCCTGCCTGCCTCTCCAGCAGAGCCTGTTCACACAGCTCCCCAGCAGAGCCAGTATGCACGGCTCCCCAGCAGCACTGCCCAGAACACCAGGCTCCCCAGCCCAGCTCACCAGGCTCTACAGCACAGCACACGGGGGCCCCCAGCACCACAGCCCGCCAGGGTCTGCAGCAGAGCCTGTCCACACGGCTCACCGGCAGCACAGCCCAGGACACCGGGCTCCCCAGTACAGCACACGGGGGCCCCCAGCAAACAACACGGGGCCCCCCTGCACCACAGCCCGCCTGGCTCTCCAGCAGGGCCTGCTCAAACCGCTCCCCAGCAGAGCCTGTCCACACGGCTCCCCAGCACCACAGCCCAGCACACCGGGCTCCCCAGCCCAGCTCACCCTTCTCAGCAGCACAGCACACGGGGGCACCCAGCACCACAGCCCGCCTGGCTCTCCAGCAGAGCCTGTCCACACGGCTCCCCAGCAGCACAGCCCAGCACACCGGGCTCCACAGCAATGCACACGGTGGCCCCCAGCACCACAGCCCGCCTGGATCTCCAGCAGAGCCTGTCCACACGGCTCCCCAGCACCACAGCCCAGCACACTGGGCTCCCCAGCCCAGCTAACCGGTCTCCTCAGCACTGGACACGGGGGCCCCCAGAACCATAGGCCGCCTGGCTCCCCAGCAGAGCCTGTCCACAGGGCTCCCCACCAGCACAGCCCAGCACACCGGGCTCCCCAGCCGATCTCACCAGGCTCCCCAGCAAGGCACACGGGGCCCCCCAGCACCACAGCCCGCCTTGCTCTCCAGCAGAGTCTGTTGAAACCACTCCCCAGCAGAGCCTGTCTACACGGCTCCCCAGCAGCACAGCCCAGCTCACCGGGCTCCCCAGCCCAACTACCCGGGCTCCCCAGAACTTGACACAGGGGCCCCCAGAACCACAGGCCGCCTGGCTCTCCAGCAGAGCCTGTAAACACCGCTCCACAGTAGAGCCTGTCCACAGGGCTCCCCAGCAGCACAGCCCAGCACACCGGGCTCCCCAGCCGATCTCACCGGGCTCCCCAGCAAGGCACACGGGGCCCCCCAGCACCACAGCCCGCCTGGCTCTCCAGCAGAGCCTGTTCATAACGCTCTGCAGCAGAGCCTGTCCACACGGCTCCCAAGCACGACAGCCCAGCACACCGGGCTCCGCAGCAAAGCACACGGGGCCCCCCAGCACCACAGCACGCCTGGCTCTCCATCAGAACCTGTTCAACCCTCTCCCCAGCAGAGCCTGTCCACACGGCTCCCCAGCACCAAAGCCCAGCACACCGGGTTCCCCAGCCCAACTCAACGGGCTCCCCAGCACAGCACACTTGCCCCCCCAATACAGCACACGGGGCTACCCAGCACAACAGCCCGCCTGGCTCTCCATCAGAGTCTGTTCAACCCTCTCCCCAGCAGAGCCTTTCCACTCGGCTTCCCAGCACCAAAACCCAGCACACTGGGCTCCGAAGCCCAGCTCACTGGGCTCCCGAGTACAGCACACGGGGGCCCCCAGCACCACAGCCCGGCTGGCTCTCCATCAGAGCATGTTCACACCGTTCAACAGCACAGCCTGTCTACACGGCTCGCCATCACCACAGCAAAGCACACAGGGATCCCCAGCCCAGCTCACCGGGCTCCTGAGCACAGCTCACGGGGGCCCACAGCACCACAGCCCGCCTGGCTCTCCATCAGGTCCTGTTCACCCCCTCCGCAGCAGAGCCTGTCTACACGGCTCCCCAGCACAAAAGCCCAGCACACCGGGCTCCCCAGCCCAGCTCACCGGGCTCCCCAGGACAGCACACGGTCCCCCCCAGCACTACAGCCCGCCTAGTTCTCCATCAAATCCTGTTCACACCGCTCCCCAGCAGAGCCTGTCCACACGGCTCCCCTGCACCACAGCCCAGAACACTGGGCTCCCCAGCCCACCTCACCGGGCCCACTACACACATCACACGGGGGCGCCCAGAATCACAGCCCGCCTGGCTCTCCATCAGAGCCAGTTCACAAAGCTCCGCAGCAGAGCCTGTCTACACGGATCCCCAGCACCACAGCCCAGCTCACCGGGCTCTCCAGCACTGCACACGGGGCCCCCCAGCACCACAGCCCGCCTGGCTCTCGAGCAGAGCCTGTTCAAACCACTCCCCCAGCAGAGCCGGTCCACATGGCTCCCCAGCACCACAGCCAAGCAAACCGGGCTCCCCAGGCATGCTCACCCGGCTCCCCAGCACAGCACACGGGGGCCCCCACCACAGCTCACCGGGCTCCCCTGAACCACAGCCCGCCTGGCTCTCTATCAGAGCCTGTTCAACCCTCTCCCCAGCCGAGCCTGTCCACACGGCTCCCCAGCACCACAGCCCAGCACACAGGGCTCCCCAGCACAGCACACGGGGCCCCACAGCACCACAGCCCGCCTGGCTCTCAATCAGAACCTGTCTACAAGGCTCCCTAGCACCAC
This sequence comes from Dascyllus trimaculatus, assembly GCA_024666655.1. Lineage (NCBI taxonomy): Eukaryota > Metazoa > Chordata > Actinopteri > Pomacentridae > Dascyllus > Dascyllus trimaculatus. The sequence goes on from JAMOIN010001140.1 coordinate 37,642, forward strand.
AGCCCAGCTAACCGTGCTCCCCAGCACCACAGCCCAGCACACCGGGCTCCACATCCCAGCTAAACGGGCTCCGCAGCACAGCACACGGGGGCCCGCAGCACCACAGCCCGCCTGACTCTCCAGCAGAGCCTGTTCACACCGCTCCAAAGCAGAGCCTGTCAACACAGCTCCCCAGCAGAACAGCCCAGCACACCGGGCTCCCCAGCCCAGATCACCGGGCTCCCCTGCACCACAGCCCGCCTGGCTCTCCATCAGAGCCTGTTCACACCGCTCCCCAGCAGAGCTTGTCTACACGGCTCCCCAGCAGCACAGCCCAGCACACCGGGCTGCGCATCCCAGTTCACCGGGCTCCCCAGCACAGCACACGGGGGCCCTCAGCATGACAGCCCGCCTGGCTCTCCATCAGAGCATGTTCAGACCGCTCCCCAGCAGAGATTGTCCACACGGCTCCCCAGCAGCACAGCCCAGCACGCCGGGTTCCCCAGCACAGCACACGGGGGCCCCAACCACCAAAGCCCGCCTGGCTCTCCATTTGAGCCTGTTCAAACCACTCCCCAGCAGAGCCTGTCCACTGGGCTCACCAGCAGCACAGCCCAGCACACCTGGCTCCCCAACCCAGCTCAACGGGCTCCCCAGCAAAGCACACGGGGCCCCCCAGGAGAGCCTGTCTACACGGTTGGCAAGCACCACTTTCCAGTACACCGGGCTCCCAAACCCAGCTGACCGGGCCCCCCAGCACAGCACACGGGGGCCCACAGCACCACAGCCCGCCTGGCTGTCCAGCAGAGCCTGTTCAGACGGCTCTCCATCAGAGCCTGTTCACACCGCTCCGCAGCAGAGCCTGTCCACACGGCTCCCCATTACCACAGCCCAGCACACCGGGCTCCCCAGCACAGCACACGGGGCCCCCCAGCACCACAGCTCACCTGGCTCTCCATCAGAGACTGTTCACACCGCTCCCCAGCAGAGCCTGTTCACACGGCTCCCCAGCACCACAGCCCAGCACACCGGGAACCGCAGCCCAGCTCACCATGCCCCCCAGCACAGCACATGGGGGCCCCCAGCACCACAGCCCGCCTGGCTTTCCATCAGAGCCTGTTCACACCGCTCCTCAGCAGAGCCTTTCCACACGGCTCCCCAGCAGCACACCCTAGGACACCAGGCTCCCCAGCCGATCTCACCGGGCTTCGCAGCACAGCACACGGGGCACCCCAGCCCAGCTCACCGGGCTCCCCAGCACAGCACACGGGGTCCCCCAGCACCACAGCCCGCCTGGCTGTCCAGCAGAGACTGTCCACACCGCTCCCCAGAAGAGCCTGTGCACTCGGCTCCCCAGCAGAACAGCCCAGCACACCGGGCTCCCCAGCCCAGCTCAACGGGCTCCACAGCACAGCACACGGGGCCCGCCAGCACTACAGCAAGCCTGGCTCTCCATCAGAGCCTGTTCACACCACTCCCCAGCAGAGCCTGTCCACACCACTCCCCAGACGAGCCTGTGCACACGGCTCCCCAGCAGAACAGCCCAGCACACCGGGCTGCCCAGCCCAGCTCAACGGGCTCCCCAGCACAGCACACGGGGCCCCCCAGCACCACAGCAAGCCTGGTTCTCCATCAGAGCCTGTTCACACCACTCCCCAGCAGAGCCTGTCCACACGGCTCCCCAGCACCACAGCCCAGCACACCGGGCTCCCCAGCACAGCACACGGGGCCCCCCAGCACCACAGTCCACCTTGCTCTCCATCAAAGCCTGTTTACACCGCTCCCCAGCAGAGCCTGTCTACACGGTTCCCCAGTTCCACAGCCCAGCACACCGGGCTCCACAGCACCACAGCCAAACACACGGGGCTCCCCAGCCCAGCACACCGGGCTCCACAGCATAGCACACGGGGCCGCCCAGCACCACAGCCTGCCTGGCTCTCCATCAGAGACTGTTCACACCGCTCCCCAGCAGAGCTTGTCTACACGGATCCCCAGTACCAAAGCCCAGCACACTGGGCTCCCCAGCACCACAGCCCAGCACACCGGGCTACCCAGCCCAGCTCACCAGGCTCCCCAGCACAGCACACTGGGGCCCCCAACACCACAGCCCGCCTGGCTCTCCAGCTTAGCCTGTTCACACCGCTCCCCAGCAGAGCCTGTCCACACGGCTCCCCAGCACCACAGCCCAGCACACGGGGCTGCGCAGCCCAGCACACCGGGCTCCCCATCACAGCACACGGGGCCCACCAGCACCACAGCCCGCCTGGCTCTCCATCAGAGCCTGTTCAAACCACTCCCCAGCAGAGCCTGTCCACACGGCAACCCAACAGAAAAGCCCAGCACACCGGGGTCCCCAGCCCAGCACACCGGGCACCCCAGCACAGCACACGGGGCCCCCCAGAACCGCAGCACGAATGGCTCCCCAGCAGAGCCTGTCTACACGGCTCCCCAGCACCACAGCCCAGGACACCGGGCTCCCCAGCACCACAGCCCAGCACACGGGGCCCCCCAGCACCACAGCCCGCCTGGCTGTCCATCAGAGCCAGTTCACACCGCTCCCCAGCAGAGCTTGTTCAAACCACTTGCCAGCAGAGCCTGTAGACACGGCTCCCCAGCACCACAGCCCAACACACCGGGCTCCCCAGCAAAGCTCAACGGGCTCCCCAGCACAGCACACGGGGCCCCCCAGCACCACAGCCCGCCTGACTCTCCATCAGAGCCTGTTCAACCCTCTCCCCATCAGTGCCTGTCCACACGGCTTCCCAGCACCACAGCCCAGCACACTGGGTTCCGAAGCCCAGCTCACTGGGCTCCCGAGCACAGCACACGGGGGCCCCCAGCACCACAGCCCGGCTGGCTCTCCATCAGAGCCTTTTCACACCGCTCCCCGGCAGAGCCTGTCCACACGGCACCCCAGCAGCTCAGCCAAGCACACCGGGCTCCCCAGCGCAACTCACCGGGCCCCCCAGAAAAGCACAAGGGGCCCCCCAGCACCACAGCCCGCCTGGCTCTCCATCAGAGCCTGTTCACACCGCTCCGCAGCACAGCCTGTCTACACGGCTCCCCAGCACCACAGCCCAGCTAACCGGGCTCCCCAGCCCAGCTCACCTGGCTCTCCAGCACAGCACACGGGGCCCCCCAGCATCACAGCCCGCCTTGCTATCCATCAGAGCCTGTTCACACCGCTCCCCAGCAGAGCCCGTCAACACGGCTCCCCAGCACCATAGCCCAGCACACCGGGCTCCCCAGCACAGCACACGGGGCCCCCCAGCACCACAGCCCGCCTGGCTCTCCAGCAGAGCCTGTCCACACGGCTCCCCAGCACAACAGCCCAGCACACCGGGCTCCCCAGCCCAGCTTAACGGGCTCCCCAGCACAGCACACGGGGCACCCCAGCACCACAGCGCGCCTGGCTGTCCAGCAGAGCCTGTCCACACCGCTCCCCAGAAGAGCCTGTCCACACGGCTCACCAGCAGAAAAGCCCAGCACACCGGGCTCCACAGCCCAGTTCACCGGGCTCCCGAGCACGGCACACGGGGCCCCCCAGCACCACAACCCGCCTGGCTCTCCATCAGTGCCTGTTCACACCGCTCCCCAGCAGAGCCTGTTCACACCGCTCCCCAGCAGAGCCTGTCTACACGGCTCCCCAGCACCACGGCCCGCCTGGCTCTCCATCAGAGCCTGTTCAAACCTGTCGCCAGCAGAGCCTGTCCACACGGCTCCCCAGCAGCACAGCCCAGCACACCGGGCTCCCCAGCCCAGCTCACCGGGCTCCATGGGACATCACACGGGGGCCCCCAGCACCACAGCCCGCCTGGCTCTCCAGAAGAGCCTGTTCAAGCAATTCCCCAGCAGAGCCTGTCCACACGGCTCCCCAGCAGCACAGCCCAGCTCACCGGGATCCCCAGCACAGCAAACGGGAGCCGCCAGCACCACAGCCCGCCTGGCTCTCCAGCAGAGCCTGTCTACACAGCTACCCAGCACAACAGCCCAGCTCACCGGACTCCCCAGCACAGCACACGGGGGCCTCCAGCACTACAGCCCGCCTGGCTCTCCAGCAGAGCCTGTTCAAACCACTCCCCAGCAGAGCCTTTCCACAGGGCTCCACAGCAGCACAGCACAGCACACCGGGCTCCCCAGCCCAGCTCACCGGGCTCCCCAGCACAGCACAAGTGGGCCCCCAACACCACAGCCAACCTGGCTCTCCATCAGTGCCTGTTCACACCGCTCCCATTCAGAGCCTGTCTACACGGCTCCCCAGCACCACAGCCAAGCACACCGAGATCCCCAGCCCAGCTCAACGGGCTCCCCAGCACAGCACACGGGGCCCCCCAGCACCACAGCCCGCCTGTCTCTCCATCAGAGCCTGTTCACACCGCTCCCCAGCATAGCCTGTCCACACGGCTGCCCAGCACCACAGCCCGAATGGCTCCCCAGCAGAGCCTGTCTACACGGCTCCCCAACACCACAGCCCAACACACCGGGCTCCCCAGCCAAGCTCAACGGGCTCCCCAGCAATGCACACGGGGCCCCCCAGCACCACAGCCCGCCTGGCTCTCCATCAGAGCCTGTTCACACCGCTCCCCAGCATAGCCTGTCCACACGGCTCCCCAGCACCACAGCCCAGCACACCAGGCTCCCCAGCCCAGCACACCGGGCTCCCCAGCCAAGCTCACAGGGCTGCCCAGCACAGAACACGGGGCCCCCCAGCACCACAGCCCGCCTGGCTCTCCATCAGTGCCTGTACAACCCTCTCCCCAGCAGAGCCTGTCCACACTGCTCCCCAGCACCACAGCCCAGCACACCGGGCTCCCCAGCCCAGCTCAACGGGCTCCCCAGCACAGCACATGGGGCCCCCCAGCACAGCACACGGGCCCCCCCAGCACAGCACACGGGGCTTCCCAGCACAACAGCCGGCCTGGCTCTCCATCAGAGCCTGTACAAAACTCTCCTCAGCAGAGCCTGTCCACACGGCTCCCCAGGACCACAGCCCAGCTCACCGGGCTCCCCAGCACAGCACACGGGGCCCCCCAGCACCACAGCCCGCCTGGCTCTCCATCAGTTCCTGTACAACCCTCTCCCCAGCAGAGCCTTTCCACACTGCTCCCCAGCACCACAGCCCAGTTCACGGCGCAACCCAGCACGGCACACAGGGCCCGCCAGCACAACAGCCCGCCTGGCTGTCCAGCAGAGCCTTTTCAAACAACTCCCCAGCAGAGCCGGTCCACACGGCTCCCCAATACCACAGACCAGCACACCGGGCTCCCCAGCCCAGCTCACCGGGCTCCCCAGCACAGCACACGGGGCCCCCCAGCAGAGCCTGTCTACACGGTTGGCCTGCACCATAGCCCAGCACACCGGGCTCCCCAGCCCACCTCACCGGGCTTCCCAGCACAGCACACGGGGCCCCTCAGCACCACAGCCCTCCTGGCTCTCCAGCAGAGCCTGTTGAAACCGCTCCCCAGCTGACCCTGTCCACACGGCTCACCAGCACCTCAGATCAGCACACCGCGCTCCCCAGCCCAGCTCAACGGGCTCCCGAGCTCAGCACACGGGGGCCCCCAGCACCACAGCCCACCTGGCTCTCCATCAGAGCCTGTTCACACCGCTCCGCAGCAGAGCCTGTCTACACGGCTCCCCAGCACCACAGCCCAGCACACCGGACTCCCCGGCCAAGCTCACCGGGCTCCCCAGCACAGCACACGGGGGCCGCCAGCACAACAGCCCGCCTGGCTCTCCATCAGAGCCATTTCACACCGCTCCCCAGTAGAGCCTGTCCACACAACTCCCCAGCACCTCAGCCCAGAACACCGGGCTCCCCCGCCTTCCTCAACGGGCTCCCCAGCACAGCATACGGGACCCCCCAACACCACAGCCCGCCTGGCTCTCCATCAGAGTTTGTTCACTCCGCTCCCCAGCAGAGCCTTTTCACACCGCTCCGCAGCAGAACCTGTAAACGAGGCTCCCCAGCACAACAGCCAAGCACACCGGGCTCCCGAGCCCACCTCACCGGGCTCCCTGAGCACAGCACACGAGTTTCCCCCAGCACCACAGCCGCCTGGCCCTGGTGTTTATCATGCTCCAGCAGGCCCTTCCTGGCTCCCCAGCACCACAGCCCAGCACACGGAGCTCCTGGCCCCAGCTCACCGGGCTCCCCAGCACAGCACACGGGGCCCCCAAGCACCAAAGCCCGCCTTGCTCTCCATCAGAGCCTGTTCACACCGCTCCCTAGCAGAGCATGTCCACACGACTCCTCAGCAGCACAGCCCAGTTCACAGGCCTCCCCATCACAGAACACGGGGCCCCCCAGAACCACAGCCCGCCTGGCTCTCCAGCAGAGCCTGTCCACACGGCTCCCCAGCAGCACAGCCCAGCACACCGGGCTCCCAAGCAATGCACACGGTGGCCCCCAGCACCACAGCCCGCCTGGATGTCCAGCAGAGCCTGTCCACACGGGTCCCCAGCAGAGCCAGTATGCACGGCTCCCCAGCAGCACTGCCCAGAGCACCAGGCTCCCCAGCGCAGCTCACCAGGCTCCCCAGC
>JAMOIN010000379.1:0-44102 GCA_024666655.1 Dascyllus trimaculatus
GCTCTTCCTCTGCCTGTCAGCTAATAGAACAGAACCCTTTCAAACAGAAGCAGCGTCTGATCCAACAGGTCAGATTAGAGGAACATTTCATTCTGGCTTCAACAACTAATATTTACAATACAGTTGAAAAGATATTTAATGATTGGATTTAAGAGGCTTCATTTGATAACAGGACTACAGTCTCTTATAAAACACATGGACACATTAAAAACATGACGCCTCTCCTCCTCCTGATGTTCTCCAGTGGAGCTGATCAGCCTTCAGGCTCCATTAACTCCATCAGGCTGGTCCAGATGCTGCTGAAGGTCCACGGATGGAGCTGCTGATGTTCTGTCTGTGGAGTCTCCAGCAGTCAGTGAGGATCTGGGTTTCTTCAGCTAACCCTCCAAGAGAATATTGCTTAAATCCAGTTACAGTCATAAGAAAAGAACATAGTTGTTACAAGGGGGGTCAGAGAACCCACGAGCAGACACAGGACAGACGGACTTACTGATAGTCAACTGAGGATTTACTTTAACAAGGAAATAAAACCAACATGCAGTACAGACTTAACCAAAACAAAGCTTCTTAAGAAACATACAAAAACAACAAAACCTTACAAAAACAAAACAACAAAAAGGGAATCCAAGAAGAACTTAACTTACTTACTACGACTAGAATAACTAAACATAGAAACCACACAAAACTGACAGCAATACAGAAGAACTGAACTCCAGGGAAAGCAAGACAAATACAAAAGCTAGCGAACAACAAAAATCAACTAAAACTCTAAAAAAACCTCCAAGGGCAAAATCAAGAACACCACACAAAAACAACTAACACAAAACGTGCAAACACACTAAACTCAAAACACCCATGACAGAACAAAGGAGAAGTTAACAAACAAGGCAACAGAAACAGCATTTACACAAAATACAAAAACTTCTCTGAGAACAACAGGAAACAGACGACAAACAGAAGAAGCTCGGGGAAGGCAGGTAAATGACTGATGGAGACAGACTGTGAACCGGGGTAGAATGGTTTTATAGTCTGGCAGAGTTTTGGTGAAAGAACCTGGCTTTTATTGAAGGTGGTGATTACTGGCAGGTGAGTGGTTGTTGGCAGCTGTCTGGAATGAAAGTAATCAGGGTGCAGGCAGAGCAGGAATGAAAGTGAGGGAAGGCAGGGCTGAGTGAGAGAGAGAGAGGTGGAAAGCAAAGCAGAGGGGGGAGAGAGAAAGGGAGAAGAAAAGAGGAAGAAAGAGGGAGAGAGACAGGGCTGAAGCCGGGACCATGACAATAGTCATACTACAGGTAATGAAGACAAGACAATCATTCAGAAGTACAACGTCAGTGATCAGGTACAGCATTAAATAACAACATACAAATGATGAACAATGAAAACTATGCTGTGATGCCAAAGTGTGACGGTTAGAAACCCGTAAAATTGCTGACATCCCCGTTTAACTGCTACAGAACCGTCAGAGACGGCGGCAAATTTCAGAAAGTCCAGCCCAGATAAGGCTGATCTCAGCAGGCTACTGTGAGCGCTGACCTCCCTGTGGTAGCGGTCTAACCGGGACGCTGACATCTCTGAAATAGTTGGAATAAATGTTTAAGCAGACTTTATCTGAAAAATTGGTCTCAGATTTGACGTTTATACAACCACTTTCATGCCTCAAATAATCTCAAAACTACATTTTGTGACACAATAACAGCAGTATGTACTAAAAACTTGTATCACCGTTGAAAGTTTTCTCCTCGGTCTTTGACGCCGGTTGGAGCGAAATGCATTATGGGAAACTTTGCTTCCCCAAGTCCACACAAGTTTGGTCCCATTGGATACCGAAACAGCCAATCAGAATTTGCCCTGTCTGACTCCTGATTGGTTGACTTTGTGGCACATTGTAACGCTGTGTCATGTTGAGCGAGCTACGAGCAGAGTTGAGAGCAAAGGCAGTGCAAGACCAAGAGAGAGAGGAGCACGGGGAGCAGGGGAAACTGAAGACAAATATTGTAAATGCTCGCTTATGTGTATTCAGCAAGCATGAAAAATAATTTCTTGAGCATGTTATTGATAGTTGTTCACTCAAACTGCGTTCTTTTTCGCTGGATTATAACTTTACACAATATGTAATTTTGAGCTCTTGCAAAACACATTTTTCTGCTCCAAACTTTGTATTAGTTGCTTGTAAACGAGGCACAAAAATAACACCATATGTCTGCACTTGTCCTGGACTGCTGCTGAGAGTGTTATCAGGCTATCACAGGCAAAATGTTCCAGGTGCGTTCAGGTGTCGACAGAGTGATACTTATTAGGTTCAGAGGGGACACACACTAATAACAACCAGGTATTAGGTTGAGGGGGACACACACTAATATCAACCAGTTTTTAGGTTTAGGGCGACACACATTAATAACAACCAGTTATTAGTATTTTGTCTCGCAGTTTCCCCTTAAACAAGGTAAACTGGACCAGCTCTCTGTTTCTAGGGTTAGGTTTTTAACTGCTCATAGGTATTATCTAATAAGTTCAGCAGAACAGCTTAAGCTGGTGGTGAGGGGACTCGCCTAGCTCTCACTGTCTTCATCCAGACGCCTACCCCGCTTACTCTGACCAAAAACTAAACTGAGTAGCCTCAATAGTCCAGCTTTCTTGTCAGTCACGTCTGTTAACGACAGCTCCCTCCTCTGTTGACAACGGCTCTTGGTGAATTGCTAGGTTTAGATTTTGAGGTTAGGAAAGGAAAACCCCAGGGATCTGTTTAAAAATCTATTTAACTCATCAACCAGAACAACCTTTCAGAACCTTTAGATCTCATGCACACAATTGCTTAACTTTTTACATCCATGAGGAGTTCATGAACTCAGGTGAACAAATTAAAAATCCATAATGCTTCTCTTTAAATGCATAATAAAAGTTTATTGATTAATGATAGCAGGGGCAGCAGCAGCTCTTGATCAAACACACAAAATACATTTAACAATTTGAACATGTTCAAATAATTTGGTTAATATTGCAGAACTGAGCTTTCCTAATTAAATCTCCTAATTGTATGTTTTAGAATGGACCGAGCAGACAGCCGGCCTTTAACTGCCACGCCTGGTCCTAACCTGATTCTGGCAGAATCTCTTAACGGAAACACCAAACCCTGTACAGAGTCCCAGCTGTCCCGTAAAAATTCTCCAAAACTCAGGGGGAGTGAACAGTTCAGATCCCAATCTAGTCTTGCAAAAATCCTTTTAATGTTCTTGGGTTCGTTGTGGAAAAGTTTCAAAAATCCAACACAACGGCAAAACGAGCTGAGGAAAGTCAAGGACTCTCCTAGCACAGGCTGAACGGCCTGAACAGGCTGCTTCTTCTGCTTTCTATCGCAGAGGGAAGGATATATTGCACTGTTCCATCTTCAACAAAATTGCAGACTGATCTAAACTGTTCTTTTCTTCAGTAGAGTAAAACTCTACTCATCCTGGACTAAAGTCAGATCGAACCATCTTCTGCGATGTCCCCGGACAACTCAACTCCGTTTAATTTGTGTCTGTCTCTCATTTTTATACTCTCCTATTTTCTTCAGAGACACATGCACATTTTTCTCCTCCCAAACACACTTTCTTAACATTAGCTCATTGTCTCAGTTAGCTCAGTAGCATGATTCATGATTCATACTTTCCAAAACTTGTCTTATCTTAAGAAATCCGGTCCAGTCTGGCTTCCTCACTTCCTCTTTCTGGTTGCGACACAGTAAGAGGACTGGACTTCCTCTTTTTCTGTCAGCTGCTCAGAGAAACATATTAGAATTACTTCAAAACTCATTTATATTATATATTTAGAATCATCACACCATCTGAATTAACTGAGACAACTTTCCAATCACTTGATCATTAAAAGTTATTGAAAACTTAAGGACACACACTTGAGCAGAGACATTTTACTCCATGTCCTTTTTCTAAACTGCCACACAGCTAAGTTCCTCTTTTCAACCTGCAGAACTCTGGTTACAAAGAATCATTTTTAATCTTCCCAAAAATTATAAACTGTTTCAAATCATTACTTAACATAAGAATATTTTCAAATCATCATTAAGCCTAGCACAATCATATAATTTTCTTTACTTAGCCTCTGTAAATGGCTGCTCTGGGATCTCAAACCTTGGCTCCACTTGACATTAGGTTTAGGGGGACACACATGAATATCAACCAGTTATTAGGTTTAAGGAGGACACACACTAATAACAACCAGTTATAAGGTTTAGGGAGACACACACAAATAACAACCAGTTATTAGTTTATTTATTTATTTTTTTTGTCAAAATAAAGAATAAAGACTGATGTACTCTAATATACAGTGCCGTGAAAAAGTATTTGCCTCCTTCTCAAATTCTTAATGTTCTTGCACATATTCCCCACTTTAATGTTTCAGACCACCAAACAAATGTAAATATCAGACAAAGATATGTGGAAGAGTCAGGAGGATCTGTGGTGTAAACTAAGCTGTCCATCTTTACATCTAATGTAGATATCAGTGACATCACAGAGCTTTATGGAGTCAGTCTCTGCTTTACTTTGAAAATACATAAATACAGAACGTGTGATTTCCTGCCCTCTGGTGGCCAAAGCCTGGAAGTGCTTCAATGTCGCGCTTCTGGTGAAGGGATTCAACATTAAAATAGAAATGATTGTAGTGATGAAGCGTGGCCACCAGAGGGCGCTGTTACATTTCAGAGTTTCCACACATGTGACAGAACTTTAACTGCAGCGTCTGGAAATGATCTGGTAGAAATGAAGCAATCAGTGGCCACAATAAATGAGCCATGATACATACATGAATAAAGTAAAGAGGAAAACATGGACTGAGCTGTAAAAGAGCAGCTGATGGACGGTTAGTGGTGTTTATCCCTCGGATGTTTCACTGGAGGAAAACAAGCTCAACCAAAGTCATGACAACCATCAGCTCCAACAGAAGAGAAGACAGACTTTATTTAAAGGTTAAAGGCTCTTATTGTTAGCGACCACATGAGTCAGGATTATGGTTCATACATGTGTTAAAAAGCATCCACTGGATTATTACCAACAATCAGGTGATGCTAGCAGAAGCACAAAGCTAAAAGACGACGCTGGAAAACTCCCAGAAACACATGAAAACCTGGAAGTGAGGCTCCAGGTGGGCAGATGTCAGTCAGAGAGGATCAGATGTGGATCTCCAGCTCAGAACCAGAGTCTGTGTTCATGAACCAGCCGCTGTTTGCTGCCTGTTGATGAGATGACAGGAAATCTAACAGTGATATGACACAACTCTTCCAGCTGGGACCCTATCGGAGGGCTTTCATTCATCAGCCACATGTTTCCAGGACTCTTTGTTGTCATCAGCTCAATGTGTTGCAGGTAGAGAAGCTGAACCAGTTGGACTGCAGCTGGAAATAGAAAGTCCACTCAACTAGAATCCTGCTCTGACACAAACATCCTGAAACTTCCTGACACTCTGACATGTAGGCTGCCCTCTGAACCGGACATCAGCCTCCAACGGATCATGTCTACATCAACTGAACTTCTCCATCATCCACAGTGTGGAGCTGCAGCACTAAACTACACAGTGGGAACAACACACTTTACACTGGTTCCCAGTCCACCTCCCAGTAACATGGACCAGTCAGAGTCTCTACACACCAGCTGCTGCTGATGCTTCAACCTCTGGATCATCAGGACACACTTCATCCTCTCCAACAGACACCGTCCTGATCAGCATCAAGGCTTCCATCTGCAGAGAGAAGAAGAGAGACCAGAGGAGATCAATGAGTTTGATCAGCTGATCATCAGTATAAAGAGCAGCAGGACCTGATCAGCTGATCGCTGTTGACATGAGACAACAAGCAGTCAGATCAGATGTGATGGACACTCTGATGGAGGAGGACCACTGTCTGTGCACATCTGAAGGCTGTCAGCTGGAATCAGCTTCATGTCCTCAACACATCAACACAACAACAACAGTGGGCTTCACATCCACTCAAACACATGATGACAACCAGCTTGTGGCCCCTCTGATTGGCTGACTGCTGTCTCTGTGTTCCTGTCCAGTCCTGGAGTCTGTCTCCATTCTGCTTCACAGCTTCACTGACAAGCTGCAGGTTTACAGGAGACACTGGATCTCTGCTCTGATACTGACTGTTTAGTAGAAAACTGACTGACTGGAACCTTCTACTGACCTCAGAGTCTTCAGGCTGCAGTCTGGACTCTCCACAAGATCCTCCAGATGTTTCACTCCTGGATCCTTCAGATTGTTCTGACTCAGGTCCAGATGGTTCAGATGGGAGGGGTTGGACTTCAGAGCTGAGACCAGAGAATCACAGCTGATCTCTGACAAACTGCACCACCTCAATCTGAATAAAGAATAAAAGATGTGGATCAGATCAGTGATGATCCATCAGATGTGTTCTTCACCTGCAGGTCTGCCTTCATCTGTCTGCATGTGTCAGTGTGTTTGTGTGTTTAGGATCAATATCAGTGATCAGACATGATCAGTCAAATCACATTGAACTGAACAAAGCAAAGAAATATTTCTGCTTCTCTCAGTAAACTTAGTCTCTTCTAACTGATCTGAGTTCAGAGGATCTTCTGGATCCACATGAGACTCTTCAGCTCTAATTACAAACATTCATTTCCTTCAACAACCAACAGGAACATTTTCTACACTTCCTGATACAAACACTCCACTTTGGTCTCAACAAACTGAATTTAGGACACAAACAGAAAATGTGGCCCAGAGCAGATTTACAGCTTCATGGATGGAAGTTCTGTTGGAACATAGATGAGCTTCAGTCGTCATTAAACACATCAGATCTACAACAGTAACAGACAGTCAGTGAACTGACCTCAGAGTCTTCAGGCTGCAGTCTGGACTCTCCACAAAACCACACAGATGTTTCACTCCTGGATCCTTCAGGTCGTTGTAGCTCAGGTCCAGATGTTCCAGATGGGGGGGGTTGGACTTCAGAGCTGAGGCCAGAGAATCACAGCTGATCTCTGACAAACTGCAGTTCCACAAACTGAATAAAGAATAAAAGAAGTGAGTTGAGGAGACAGAGTTCCTTGTTGAAACCATCCAGAGGTCCATCATGTGTTCAGAGCTGAAGAAGCTTCACAATGTACAAGTTGATCAAATGGAAACTCCAAACAGCTGAAGCCAACAGGAAGCAGCTTCCAACAGTCCAACAGAACCAGAGAAGAAGAGCTCTCATTCATATTAATGACAACATGCTGCTGCTCCAATCAACACGGAGTGACTTCAGCTCTGAAACTCTGCAGCTCCACCAGCGGCTCCATCCATACAAACTGATGCTGAGCAGCAAACACCAGGAAAAACACTCGGACATTTATTTCACTTCCTGCTAAGAGTCACAGAAACACACAGGAAGGAAACCAGGACAAGACCAGGCTCCAGACTCTAGAAGACCTTCATGTTCTGGAACCATGGACACATTTCAACCAGGACTCTGGTGCTGCTGGATTTGTATGGAGCTAAAACAGAGACATGAAGAAAAACCCTGAAGATTGTGATTTAAAGTCACGTTAAAGGACTTCCAGTGGCTCCATGTGGTAGTAGATGGGAAATGTTGCTACAGGCATGTAGGTGAGTCTGTGTTATCTAAGGTAGGTAGGAAGGAAAGGGTGTGGGTCCTCATGTGGATATGGATGTGTAGTGGTCTGGTCAGATGGCACGCTAGGATGTCAGGAGAGAATGAGGTGGAACTGAAAAGCATCTCCTAAGTTGGATGTTTTATCTGTGTATTGAAATAAATAAGTCAAAATAAATCAATAAAATCACATTAGAAACCTTCAAAAAGCCAAACTGTTGTTTCAGTGACGACCTGTTCTGTCTGGTTTAGCTCCATAGGACAGCTTCATCAATGATGGAAAGCTAACGCTAGGTTCTGCTGTCAGTTCACTGGAGGATGGTTCTGGTTCTGGTTCTGGTTCTTTCTAATGTGCAGCTCAACATTTGTGTTCCACAGTCAAAGGACTAAAGAGAGAAGAAGAAAGCAGACGTCAGCATGAAGATCCTCAGTGTGGATCAGTAGAAGATCAGCCTGATGGCTGCAGCTTAGTGTCACCACAACTTTACATCACATTCGTCTCAGCACACAAACTAAACATGATGTCTGACCTCAGAGTCTTCAGGCTGCAGTCTGGACTCTCCACAAAACCACACAGATGTTTCACTCCTGGATCCTTCAGGTTGTTTCCACTCAGGTCCAGATGTTCCAGATGGGAGGGGTTGGACTTCAGAGCTGAGACCAGAGAATCACAGCTGATCTCTGACAACCTGCAGTACATCAATCTGAATAAAGAATAAAAGATGTGGATCAGATCAGTGATGATCCATCAGATGTGTCTCTCTGAGTTCCTGAGGCTCCACTGCAGCACAAACACTGTGGAAACACAAACATCCTGACTGGATGTGTGGAAGTCAGACTGCTGAAGCCTCACATCACTTTCACATCAGCTTTACATTCAGACACACAGCAGGACTGTGGATTCTGTCCTCCATCTTGGATTCCTGCAGTCAGCTGATCAGGACATTTATTCACAGACGCTTCAACAAACTAAAATGTTTTCAGACTCTTTTCACAAACATCATCAACATTTATCAAAGCAAACCTAAAACTTCAGTCAACAATGTGAAGAGAATAAATTCACCAACAGTCAGTGAACTGACCTGAGAGTCTCCAGTTTACAGTTTGGACTCTTCAGTCCATCACAAAGACGCTTCACTCCTGAATCCTTCAGGTCTTTGTTCCAGCTCAGGTCCAGTTCAGTCAGATGGGAGGGGTTGGACTTCAGAGCTGAGGCCACGACTTCACAGTGAATCTCTGAGAGTCCACATCTAGAAAGTCTGTCATGACACATAAATGATAGAACATGTTGTGATGAGAGAGGACACTTCCTGCTTCCTGCTGAGAACATTCAGAGTTTCTACTGAGACTCAGGATGTTGGGACTGAGTTGAGCTCAGTCAACAGTTCCAGTACAAAGATGATGATGTCTCTGCTGTGGACCTGCTGCTGTCAGCTTCACCTCCATCCCTGAACATCTACAGTCTGCTGTCAAACGCTACACAATGGAACTGATCCTGGACAACATCACACCTGGACACCAGTAAAGATCAACACCAGGACATATTGTGATGTGATGACAGACGACTGGCTCAACTTTGGTCCTCAACCTTCTTTTGGAGGTTCAGAAAAACTTGTTGAACACGTTTTATTTGTTCACTTTCTGCAATAAACAACAACAAAAATCCAGCAGCTGAGGCCTGAAAAAACAGATGTCAGTGAGCCAAGGCAGGAGGATCCAGGTACAAAGCTCCTGTTTCCATAAAGCTTCACTCAGAGAACTAAAGACGTGATTGTTAAGAGTCCAGAGAGCTACAGCAGTCCCATTCTTCCCAGTATTGATCCCCCTTCTCTTTCTGGAGTCCCACTGAGGATGTCATCTTCTCCACTGAGCTGATGGACTTGATTATATGAAGAAGAAGGGCAGTGGTGGGGGTGTCCTCTGAAGCAGCACTTTGTTCTGGCTTTCTAGCCTGCAGCCATAAATATCTTTGTCCTACCAGAGGCTATTTGTCTCTTTGACACAGATCACTGGGGATTTTTCACAGCTAGAGGAAAGGAAAAGACAAATGTGCTTTCAGGTCCAGAGTCTCTGATCTTAAATGTCCCACTCCCTTCCAGAAAGGCTGAATATGTGGATGTGAGCTAAAGATGAGAGCCTGGTCGGCTGAAGCCGATCCACACTCCCTCCAGCAACAACACAGGGACCCACTAGATCTGGGCCCGTATTCACAAAGCGTCTTAGAATTTTCTAAGAGAGCTCCTAACTTAGCCTAAAAATTCCTAGCAAGGAATCTTAGCTTAAAAGTGATTCAGGAAGTTTCTGAGAGCAACTCTGAGCAAGGAGGCGACACAAACTTTTATCTTAGTGAGGAGGTGTGGTTGACCTGTTGATAGGTGTGATGCAGTCTAAAGGCTGTGATTGGTTGGTACAAAAAGGGGGAAGGACAAAACAAAATGCCCTCCTCGTAATGAATGGACAGTAAAATGAACCGATCACATAACTTAGACTGTATTCACAAATGTGTAATCTTGACATTAATTTTATGTCATCATGATGAAAATCGGCAAAATTAAATTAGTTGTGACACAGCTTCAAATGTTTGAACGTACCTCATTAACATGCCGATTATTATGTTTTGCTTATTGTCATGTTTACTGTCCATGTTGGTCATTTACTACTTCATATGTTTGATATTAATGGTGGACTCAGACTCAGCTGTCAGCAGGTCCTGTGGTTGATGTGAGAAGCTCTGGTACGAGCTGCAATCTCAAGGAGAGGAGATTGAAATTAATAAATTGCGCAACGATACGAGGCTGTGAAAGACCGTAATGGTCTGACTGGTCTGACTGGTCTCTCTGCTGACAGATGGTTGTCACAGACCCAAGTCATCAATGCAACATTGGTGCATTTTATCCGTGGCCAGTTATAAATGTTGCGATGACTTTTATCTCAGGAGTTATTACGTTACTGCGCTGGGTGTGACAGTAAACTCATCCCTGATGAGGTCAACCACAAACATCATCTCTGCACGATCGAGCCGATAGCTTGTTATTAAATCACTGTTTTTAAACGTCTTTTAACGTACAGAGAATATCTGTCCTTCCTCTCGGTTTTTCTGCCATCTTGTCCGTTTAAGACACTCTTAGGCTTCTTAAAAGTCCTCCTCCCTCCTCCTAACAGTTTCTCTCCTTAGGAGCTCTCTTAAGGCCTGAGACGCTTTGTGAATAACTTTTATCTTACCAAGGGAAAATTCTAAGAAAAATCTTGGAATTAGAGAAATTCTAAGATTTTTCAAAGAATGACGTCACTAAGAGCTACTTTTAGCCTTAGGATGCTTTGTGAATACGGGCCCAGGACTTTTGGGAGGCTGTTAGAAAGAACGGATCAGATGTTTCCAACAGAAATCTGTCCAAAAGAAGGAGCCAGTGGTGGAACACTGAGCTAACCATGCTTGATGCCACTCTCCTTCTGCTAATGCTATGTTCCTATCTGTTTCCCAGCGTTGCTTTACAGACAGCTGATTGTTGTTCATTGAAGTCAGACCCCGATGTAGTTTGTCTACAGAGACTTTAGAATGTTCTGAATTGTACGCATCAATAAGTATCTGTGTTCTTCTTCAGTGTTCAACTCAATCAGTGCTCCCTATTTCCTGGAAAAACAAGAGGCCCATCTGTAAGTACCAGTAAAAGTCCTCTTTGTCCAACTCAAATGATTGGCATCAACCCTCACAAGTATTATTGATCAATCAGAACATGTCAGAAACAAGTTCTGAGTCTCTGAAAGGTAAAAACTGAATATTACATGGAGCACTGATGACAAAGAACAATACAGTTTAATTCAATACAAACTAGAATAATCTGAAATAAAAGCTCAGAAGTCAAACTGATTAAATCCATCTGACATCAGGGACATCAATAATCCATCAATCATTTGTGTCAGAGCTCAGAAATGTTGGTTCATCATCCAGATGTGATGTTAAACTCTACAGAGTGAAATCATCACATTAAAGCTGTTGGTCTGGTCAGAAGACTGATCTCAGAACCTCCTCATGTCATCACAACTTCACTGCCTCCACATCAGAACCTTTACAGTTCTTCATGTGTCTCAGCAGATCTGCATGTTTCCTCCATCAGCCAAAGGAAGAACCACAACAACAAACTGTTCATGGATTGATCAGCTTCAAACACCACAACATCAAACATCTACTTCTCCACAGCGTTTGAAGCAGCTCAAGAACATCTGAGACTGAACTCAGCTGACATCAAGTTTGAAATAAACCAGTGGAGCTCTGAGAATAATGACATGTTCTGGAGAGAACATCTGGAGAACTGAACCACTGATCTACTGACTGATCATGTTCATCACATCTGGACTCACCGAGCCTTTCTGCAGTTCCTCACAGCTGGAATCAGTCTGAGTCGTCCCTCCACTGATGTTCTGTACTTCTTCAGGTCCAACTCATCCAGAACCTCTGACATCTGCAGCATGTAGGCCAGAGCTGAGCACTGGATCTCAGAGAGTTCCTTCTTTGATCTGTTCCCTGACTGCAGGAACTCTTGGATCTCCTGATGGACTGAGAGATCCTTCATCTCCATCAGACAGTGGAAGATGTTGATGCTTCTGTCTGGAGACGTTTCATAACTGTTCATCTCCTTCAGGTTGTTGATGACTCTCTGGATCATTTCTGGACGGTTCTCTATCTGACCCAGCAGACCTCCTAAGAGTCTCTGGATCTTTCCTGGACGGTTCTGTGTCCGACCCAGCAGACCTCCTAAGAGTCTCTGGTTGGACTCCACAGAGAGGCCATGAAGGAAGCGAACAAACAGGTCCAGGTGACCATTTCTACTTCTGAGGGATTTATACATGACTGTGTTCAGGAAAACATCCAGGGATGAGTTCATGTAGTCTTCTCCCAGGAACTTCTTCAGCTCCTCAGTGTTCCTGCTGGTGTGACAGTGGAACATGTAGACTGCAGCCAGGAACTCCTGAATGCTCAGATGAACAAAGCAGTAGACTGGTTTCTGGAACATCACACACTCTCTTCTGAAGATCTGTGTACAGACTCCTGAGAACACCGAGGCCTCTGTCACATCCAGACCACACTGCTCCAGGTCTTCTTGGTAGAACATGATGTTTCCTTTCTCCAGATGTTCAAAGGCCAGCCTCCCCAGCCTCAGGAGAACTTCCCTGTCGGCCTCCGTCAGCTCCTGTGGACTGGTCTCATGTCCCTCATGGTACTTGAGCTTCTTCCTGTGTGTCTGAACGAGCAGGAAGTGTGAGAACATGTCGGTCAGGGTCTTGGGCAGCTCTCCTCTCTGCTCTGTGCTCAACATGTGCTCCAGAACTACAGCAGTGATCCAGCAGAACACTGGGAGTCCACACATGATGTGGAGGTTCCTGGATGTCTTCATGTGGGAGATGATTCTTGTGGACAGCTCTTCATCACTGAACCTCCTCCTGAAGTACTCCTCCTTCTGGTGGTCGGTGAAGCCTCGTACTTCTGTCAACCTGTCCACATGTTCAGGAGGGATCTGATTGGCTGCCGCAGGGCGGGAAGTGATCCAGACCAGAGCCGAGGGAAGCAGATTCCCCTGGATGAAGTTTGTCAGCAGGACGTCCAGTGATGACTTGTGGCTGACGTCAGACACAACCTCCCTGTTGGTGAAGTCCAGTGAAAGTCTGCTTTCATCCAGACCGTCAAAGATGAACAACAGTTTCCAGACAGCCAGCTTCTCTGCTGTCACCTTCTGTAATGCTGGATGGAAGACATGGAGCAGCGTCAGAAGACTGTGCTGCTCATCTCTGATCAGGTTCAGCTCCCTGAACGGAAGCACAACCACCACACTGACATCTTGGTTTTCTCGGCCCTCTGCCCAGTCCAGACTGAACTTCCTCACTGAGAAGGTTTTTCCCACGCCAGCCACGCCGTTGGTCAGGACCACTCTGATGGCTGTCTGCTGCTCAGGTAAGGCTTTGAAGATGTCCTGGCACTTGATGGGAGTGTCATGGAGGCTCTTCTTGGAAGCCGTCTCCAGCTGCCTCACCTCATGTTGGCTATCAGCCTCTCCACTGTGTCCCTCTGTGATGTACAGCTCAGTGTAGACCCTGTTGAGGAGGGTTCCACCTCCTGTTTCATCACTTCCTTCAGTCACATGTTCACATCTCCTCCTCACACTCATCTTATGTTCCTGCAGAACCTCCTCCAGACCAGCATCTGCTCACAGACAAGAGAAACAATCAGACTCAACAAACACACCAACCTTTCATGTGTGGACAACACAACACAACAACAAGGTCACTTTTCACACATCAGTCCATCAGCACATGTTCAGTCTTACTTTGTCCACAGCTGCTCTGACTGACTGTCTCCAGTCCAGCTCTGGTTCTGGATCTTTCTCCACACTGGGGACAGGAGGACTGTCCTGATGGAGCAGACTGGTCCCAGTATGAGGTGATGCACTGTCTGCACAACCAGTGTCCACAGCTGGTAGAGACTGGATCCTTCAGGACGTCCTGACATGAAGCACAGCAGGACGGCTGCTCCTCCTCAGAAGCTCCCCTCCTCTTCATCACTCTGTCAACACATTGATTCATCACTCAGATCATCTGGAGAACAACATCCACATGTGACCAACAGTGAAGCTCAGATGCTCCCAGAGAACAGTCAGAGTGAGGCTACTGTTCTGTCTGAGTCCAGCTGCTTCCTTTATTACTAACTCCACTCACTTCTTTCCTACCAGCTGTCTGATTCCACTCTGACTGATCTGCCTGCAGTTTGCTGTTAATACAAACTCAACCCTTTGAGCAGCAGCTTCACAGTAACAGCCTTCCATCACTGACAGCTGCTCCTGGTCTTCACTCTTCTACCGTCACTCTGCTTCACTTTCAACTCACAGTACAAATGATGTTTATGTTTATGTTTAATTTATTTGCACAAATAACAACAAGCAAAAATTATACAATGGTTAAAAGAACATACTGTGCAGGAGAGAGTGAGAAGACCATCAGGTCCTATAAGACCACCTCCCCAAAGTCATTTTCAACATGAACATGCGTTAGCAGGCAAGCCAATGTTTTACATATTCAAAAATCAGACATAAAGAAATTTATAACTATCAAAAATTATGTATGTATTAACATTCTTTTTAACTGTTTTTTAAAAGAGTCAAATGTGGATCTAGTCTTTAAAGCAGGAGATAAATGATTCCAGAGGTAAGGTCCTATACTTGAGTGTACTTTGTCTGACTGAAGTTCTACAAAAAGGCAGATGCAAGTCTTTGCAATGTCTGGTGGAGTCGACATGAACATCTGAAGAATATGTGAAGAAACTGTTACAAGCTCTGGGCATGGCGTTGGACATATGAACATATTTATACATGAAGAGACAAATGCAATAGATGTTAACATTACATACTGTCAGAATGTTGCACTTTCTGAAGAGAGGAGCAGATGCAGAAAATCTATTTGAAAAATTCATAATTCTTAGAAATTTCTTTTGTATCAATAAAATCTTATTCAGATATGTTTGACATGCAGCACCCCAAATAATGTTACAGTAAGTTATGTGTGGATAAATTAAACTATAATACAGTGTCATCATACATTTCGAATCTATTAAGGAGCGAATTCTACTCAAAATACCTATAGATTTCATTATTTTTCGACAAACATGTTGAGTGTGAGATTTCCAGTTAAGTTGTTGGTCTACAGTGACGCCTAAAAATTTAGTCTGAGTCACGTGACTAATTTTGGTGCCATCAATTGATACTTCTGCGTCCTCTTTATTAAATCATTTATTTTTTGAGCTGAATATCATAAAGTTGGTTTTTTTGTATATTAAGAGAGAGTTGATTTATTTTAAACCATTCAGAAACATTTGATAATTCTTCATTTGCTTCTCTTATTAAACTGTCAAAATTTGCATGAGATAATAAAAGACATGTGTCGTCAGCAAACATAAGAGGCAGCACATTTTTACAAACATTTCTTAAATCATTGACATAAATTATAAATAAAAGAGGACCCAAAATGGAACCCTGCGGTACCCCAGTTTACTAGGGTTTACTTCTATTTGAGCTTTGATTGTTAACATAAACAAATTGTTCTCTCTCGTTCAAATAGTTTTGTATCCATTTTAAGGCATGATCTTTAATACCATAATTTTCTAATTTTGTTAAAAGTATATTATAGTTAACAGTATCAAAGGCTTTTGATAGGTCCAAAAATATACCAATAGTGTTATTTTTTTTATCTAGATCTTCGGAAATCGGTCTGTAGTTGTTAAACAAACTGGAATCACCAGATTTAAACAATGGAGTTACTTTGGCTAGTTTGAGATCTCTAGGTACAACACCTGTTTTGAGTGACATAGAAAGAACATGAGTCAAGGGCTCAATAATAGAGGAAGCTACTTTCTTTATGAGACAAGCTCTAATTTCATCGTGTCCTGGTGCTGCGTCCTTCAACTTTAATATTGTCTGAAATACCTCATCTGGAGTTGGAGGATCAAATGCATTTAAACAAGAGTAAATGTTATCACATGCTATAGAAGTAGGTTTTCCTGTTAATACAATATTTTTTTGCAAGTGAAGGACCAGTATTCACAAAAAAATTGTTAAAAGCATTTGCTATGTCTGTGGGATTATTATAGTGTCTGATGCCATCAGAAAACTGAGATGGTATACTTCTGGTTGTTTGTTTTTTATTTAATAGTTCATTTATAACATTCCAGGTGTTTTTTATATTTTTACTTGAATTTGCCAGCTTTTCAGAAAAATATTTTCTCTTGGCATTATTGAGAATTTTAATGAACTTATTTTTATATTTTTTGTAATAAGAAATATTTAAAGGTGTGGGACTAGTGAGAGACTTTTTGTACAACTTATTCTTGGTGATAGAGGATTTTTGTAATGCAGGCGTAAACCATGGCTTAGACATTTTCCTTTGTTTGTTTTTACTTTGTACATAAGGAAATGATTTATTGAACAAGGATGAAAATATATTCATAAACGTATGATAAGCCATCTCTGCATCCTGGTGTTTGAAAACCTCAGCCCATGATACGTGAGCCAATGAGGTTTTAAAGCATTCCTCATTGTTCTGGTTAAAACTACGATGTCTCAAACTATATTTTGACTTTGTTTGCAAGGGATTTATGAAAAACTGAAATACAGGGAGATGATCTGAAATATCAGCAAGCATAACACCTGAAATAATTGGATTTACAAAAGAGTTTGTTAATATGTTATCAATTAAGGTTGCAGTTGACTTAGTTATCCTTGTGGGTTTATGAATAAGAGGATACAAATAATAGGTATAAAGTGTATTTAAGAAATCAACTGAAGAATTTAGTTCATGTTTCAAAAGATCAATATTGAAATCCCCAAGGAGGATACAAGTCTTATTTTTCACACTTATCATCTCCAGTGTAGAGGACAACGCCTCATTAAAAATACCAATGTCATTTTCAGGTGGCCGATAAATGCAACCAATGATTAAAGTTTGACCCCCAAAACTGCTGCATTTTGGAATCTCTATATATGATGTTTCAACCTCAGTTTCAAGAAAATAAATACTCAGATCCTCTCTTTCAAAATATTCAAAATCCTCATGTATAAAAACAGAAACTCCGCCACCTTTTTTGTTTTTTCTGCAAAAATGTACTGCATTATATTGAGGTATGGTGTAAAATTGTCCAATATCATCATTAAGCCATGTTTCAGTCAGAGCAAGCACAGAGAACTTATGTTCTAAAGTTGATAAAAACTGCGTTAATACGTCAAAGTTTTTTGGTAAGCTACGGACATTTAAGTGAAAGGTAGAAAACACATTGTGATTTGATTTACTTTTGAGCAACGCATTAAAATCAATTTCATTAAAATAACTGCATTTATTATTTGGCTTTAAATTTAGACTGTTTTTATCTGGGTCAAACAGATCATTATACGATCTATCCTTATCATGATGTTAAACTGTGTGAGAGCAGCAGCCTCAGACTCACAGTGTTCAGCTTTCATTTCAAACATGTGGATCATGAGAACCAGGAACCCACCAAGACCAACCCCAACATCAAGCACACATGTGGAGAACACTCTGTCTCACTCTGACAGTCTTTACGGGGACGTCAACATTGGGCTGAACATGTTTGAATACTGAGTGGAAACAGAGAACCAGAGGTTCTCAGGTGTTCTACCACAGAAACACCATCAGAACTTCTGGTTGTAAAACCCAGACCAGGATCCATCTCAGTCTGGAAGAGTTCTGCATTCTGACCACTGTGTGACTGTTTCAGCAGAGCATCTTCCTCCATCCTAAACCATCATCTTCATCAGGTCACTTTACAGCACAAACACTTTCTTACTTTGAGTCTGAGGGTCCAGGTTCTTCTCTGAAGGTTAGAGGATGATCATTGGACCAGTCACTCTTCATAGACAGACGGCTGGAGGCTGGAAACTCTGCTCTCTGTCTGCTCAAACACAAACATGTTTCTGTTCACATCAATCACAACAGAACTGTCTGTTTCTTCTTTACTGTGACCACAGCAAACATCACGTCCCACTGCAGGATCCATCTGACCCCCACATGAAGCCTTCACTCATTCTCTTCACTGCATTTACAAACTCCACTCTGAATATTGACTTTCCTGACTCTTAGATTCCACGTCTGCTAACAAGCCCAGACGTCTACAGCTGATCTCTGACACGTCAGACTCTTCATTCTGCTGGAAAACTGTCCTACAAAGTGATTTAAACACTTCCACATCCAGTTTATCAAGGTGGACCCAGCAGTGGTTCCTTCTTCTGGACCTGGTCTCTGCTGCACCAACACACCTCTAGTTACTGACATCTAACAACACAAAGGAGCGTCAACTAAATGAGGTGTAAAGGTTTGTTCATGTGTTCTTACTTTGAGTCTGAGGGTCCAGGTTCTTCTCTGAAGTTTAGAGGTAAACCATTGGACCAGTCACTCTTCATAGACAGACGGCTGGAGGCTGGAAACTCCTCCTCCTCCTCACAAACACTCATCTTGAGGACTTGAGTCAGTCTGAGAGGAAAACCAGCAACACTGACTGTGAGTTCAGGAAATAATAGGTAACTATTTTTCCAGCTGTTTCTAAAATTGCAGAAAAATAGGTATCAGAGCAGATTGTCCATCACCTAAACAGTAGCTCCTCCTCTCTCAACCCCATGCAGTTTGGGTTCAGATCCAAACATTCAACTCAATTGGCAACGTGCTTCTTTATTGAGAAAATAAGATCTTCTCTAGACAAGGATGGCGCTGTAGGAGCGGTATTTTTGGATCTCAAGAAAGCTTTCGATACAGAAAATCACTCAGTTCTTCTCAGCAAGCTTTCACAATTTAACTTTTCTCTTGACGCCGTGAGCTGGATTGGATCGTATCTGCATGATCGAACACAATCTGTATCTATTTACAACTGCAGGTCTGAGTCTCGTGGGCAAAGCACTGGAGTCCCGCAGGGATCAATATTAGGCCCACTTTTATTTAGCCTATATATTAATGACCTGCCCACTGTCTGCTCTGAGACTGAGACTGAGTGCTTGATGTATGCAGACGACACAGTCTTATTTGTTCATGGTCGTTCGAAAAATATTGCTGCTGCTAAACTCACTGAAGCGATGTCTCGTGTCACAAACTGGTTGCAGGAGTGTTGTTTGCAGCTAAATGTTTCTAAAACAGTCGGCATGTACTTTAGTAAATCCAACAGAGCTTCTCATGACCCTGACATATACGTGGCTGGAGAAAAATTAAAGATTGTCAGTCAGTACAAATATGTTGGGTTAGTAATTGATTCACAGCTCTCATTTAAAGCCCACATTGACAAATTATGGAAAAAAATTAAGCTAAACCCTTCAAATTTTCAATCAATTTGGAATGAAATGTCAGCTGAGGCCGGTAAAATCTTTTTGCATTCTGTGATTTTCAGCCACTTCAGCTATTGCATTACTAGTTGGTCTCAGGCCAGTCAAAGTGCAAAAAAACCATTGGAAGTTTTGTATAAACAAGCTTTTAAAGTTATGGATAAAAAACCAAGGCACTATCATCATTGTGCAATATTAAAAAAATACCACTTTTTAAATTGGGATGCTCTTCACAAATTGGCAGATTTAACACTCATATACAAAGTATTGCATGATTTGGCGCCAGCTCCCTTGGTTGAATTCATCAGCCAAAGAAACAGTTCTGAACGCGTCACTCGAGGTTCTTCAGAGGCGACTGCATTATCCCTCTTTCAGTCAGTCGGCCTGGTCAGTGAGAGGAACTCAATACCTGAGGAGATCAAACAACTGACCACTTATAAGGCCTTTGCAAAAAATGTGAAAATGTGTCTTAGTAACACCGACGTCTGCAAACACTAAGACCAGCCTGTTGGGCCGTTTGCTAACTTTGTCATTTGTATTGTAATTTTGATCTTGTTGCTTTGATTTTAGCTATAACATTGTACATATTTTGCTCCTTTAACAGGTTGTTATATGTGCTGTTTATATGTTTTAATTGTTATCTGAAGGACCTTTGTCATATGTATTAACCATTTATTTTTCTTAATGTAGATCATTTTAGTGCTCCTTTACATCAGGGCCAGGAGACTACAGATGAAAAATAGCCTTCTGGATAATTCTGGGCTTTTTAACCATGTTTAACATGTGTTTTATGAAATTGCATTGTCCCCTTTCAAATAAACTAATCTAATCTAATCTAATAAAGTTCATGTTTGTCTTCATTCAGGTTCTTTGTGTCCACAGAGGTTAAATCTGAAAACATCCTCAGAGAGAAAACTGAACACTTGTTTCCTCTTTCCTCGTTATTTTCCTCCTCTGATAATAATTCCATATGTTGCTCTAACAGGGTCTACAGCTGATCTCTGACACGTCAGACTCTTCATTCTGCTGGAAAACTGTCCTACAAAGTGATTTAAACACTTCCACATCCAGTTTATCAAGGTGGACCCAGCAGTGGTTCCTTCTTCTGGACCTGGTCTCTGCTGCACCAACACACCTCTAGTTACTGACAGCTTGAAATATCTGCCCAGTTTAAAATGGAGGAGGAAGTGAAAGTGTTCTAGTAAAGATCATTTCAGCAGATAGAAGCTCCTCAGCAGTCAGCATGAAAACACTCCTGTGATATAAGAACACCCAGAACAGAACAGGAACAAGGTTCAGAGGCTCATCCTTGTTTTCTGACAGCAGAACAGTCATAATGTTGGACCAACACTCACCTTGTTCTCCTCTTCTGTTGACGCTAAAATGGAGGCTGAACTCTGTCATTTCCTCCTTCTGTACCTGGATCACCTGAGCAGAGCTGCTCCTCCTATGTTTCCTGGAAATCACACGACTCCAGCCAGCTGTGTGGTTTCCTGCTTTTCCTGCTGACACTGTGGAGACATGGAGTCAGAGCTCCATCTGCTGGTGGTGTGTTGGTGCTGCAGCTTCTCTCATCTCTGTGGATCTCTGAGTCTCTGTGCTCTGAAATCACAGCATCATACAGAGACGTTCTGAGATCAACTCTGGAGAAAGTCCACATTCATAAGAGCACAAGTTCAGCTCAGAACCACACGTGGAGAAGTCTCACGTCTGTTCTGGTTCCAGTTTTCAGAGCTTTCACTGTTTCCTGACATTTTATAAAGCAACCAGTCAGCAGATTAAAACCCAACAGTCCATAGCTGCATTTGGATTCCCTCTGAGCAGCAGTCAGCGACCGTGGGAAGGAACCAAAAACCCCCCTAGGACAGGGAGGGGAAGAAAAACCTCTGGCAGAACCAGGCTCAGGGAGGGAGGACATCTGCCTGGACCGCTTGGGTTGGGAGGGGGGATGAGGGGGGAGGGACAGCAGCCAACCAAAGGTGAGCTCTTCCAGGTGAGCTCTTCCTCTGCCTGTCAGCTAATAGAACAGAAACCTTTCAAACAGAAGCAGCGTCTGATCCAACAGGTCAGATTAGAGGAACATTTCATTCTGGCTTCAACAACTAATATTTACAATACAGTTGAAAAGATATTTAATGATTGGATTTAAGAGGCTTCATTTGATAACAGGACTACAGTCTCTTATAAAACACATGGACAGATTAAAAACATGACGCCTCTCCTCCTCCTGATGTTCTCCAGTGGAGCTGATCAGCCTTCAGGCTCCATTAACTCCATCAGGCTGGTCCAGATGCTGCTGAAGGTCCACGGATGGAGCTGCTGATGTTCTGTCTGTGGAGTCTCCAGCAGTCAGTGAGGATCTGGGTTTCTTCAGCTAAACCTCCAAGAGCATATTGCTTAAATCCAGTTACAGTCATAAGAAAAGAACATAGTTGTTACAAGGTCCAGGTGCAGTACAGACTTAACCAAAACAAAGCTTCTTAAGAAACATACAAAAGCAACAAAACCTTACAAAAACAAAACAACAAAAAGGGAATCCAAGAAGAACTTAACTTACTTACTATGACTAGAATAACTAAACATAGAAACCACACAAAACTGACAGCAATACAGAAGAACTGAACTCCGGGGAAAGCAAGACAAATACAAAAGCTAGCGAACAACAAAAATCAACTACAACTCTAAACAAACCCCCAAGGGCAAAATCAAGAACACCACACAAAAACAACTAACACAAAACGTGCAAACACACTAAACTCAAAACACCCATGACAGAACAAAGGAGGAGTTAACAAACAAGGCAACAGAAACAGCATTTACACAAAATACAAAAACTTCTCTGAAAACAACAGGAAACAGACGACAAACAGAAGAAGCTTGGGGAAGGAAGGTAAATGACTGATGGAGACAGACTGTGAACCGGGGTAGAATGGTTTTATAGTCTGGCAGAGTTTTGGTGAAAGAACCTGGCTTTTATTGAAGGTGGTGATTACTGGCAGGTGAGTGGTTGTTGGCAGCTGTCTGGAATGAAAGTAATCAGGGTGCAGGCAGAGCAGGAATGAAAGTGAGGGAAGGCAGGGCTGAGTGAGAGAGAGAGAGGTGGAAAGCAAAGCAGAGGGGGGAGAGAGAAAGGGAGAAGAAAAGAGGAATAAAGAGGGAGAGAGACAGGGCTGAAGCCGGGACCATGACAATAGTCACACTACAGGTAATGAAGACAAGACAATCATTCAGAAGTACAACGTCAGTGATCAGGTACAGCATTAAATAACAACATACAAATGATGAACAATAAAAACTATGCTGTGATGCCAAAGTGTGACTGTTAGAAACCCGTAAAACTGCTGACATCCCCGTTTAACTGCTACAGAACCGTCAGAGCCGGCGGCAAATTTCAGAAAGTCCAGCCCAGCTAAGGCTGATCTCAGCGGGCTACTGTGAGCGCTGACCTCCCTGTGGTAGCGGTCTAACCGGGACACTCACATCTCTGAAATTGTTGGAATAAATGTTTAAGCAGACTTTATCTGAAAAATTGGTCTCAGATTTGACGTTTATACAACCACTTTCACGCCTCAAATAATCTCAAAACTACATTTTGTGACACAATAACAGCAGTATGTACTAAAAACTTGTATCACCGTCGAAAGTTTTTCCTCGGTCTTTGACGCCGGTTGGAGCGAAATGCATTATGGGAAACTTTGTTTCCCCAAGTCCACACAAGTCTGGTCCCATTGGATACCGAAACGGCCAATCAGAATTTGTCCTGTCTGACTCCTGATTGGTTGACTTTGTGGCACATTGTAACGCTGTGTCATGTTGAGCGAGCTACGAGCAGAGTTGAGACCACAGGCAGTGCAAGACCAAGAGAGAGAGGAGCACGGGGAGCGGGGGAAACTGAAGACAAATATTGTAAATGCTCGCTTATGTGTATTCAGCAAGCATGAAAAATAATTTCTTGAGCTTGTTATTGATAGTTGTTCACTCAAACTGCTTTGTTTTTCGCTGGATTATAACGTTACACAATATGTAATTTTGAGCTCTTGCAAAACACATTTTTGTGCTCCAAACTTTGTATTATTTGCTTGTAAACGAGGCACAAAAATAACAACATATGTCTGCACTTGTTATGGACTGCTGCTGAGAGTGTTATCAGGCTATCACAGGCAAAATGTTCCAGGGGTGTTCAGGTGTCGACAGAGTGATACTTATTAGGTTCAGAGGGGACACACACTAATAACAACCAGTTATTAAGTTTAGGGGTACACGGACTAATAACCAGTTATTAAGTTTAGGGGGGACACGCAAAAATAACAACCAGTTATAGGGTTTAGAGGGACACACACTATTAACCAGTTATTAGGTTTAGCAGGGACACACACTAATAACGACCACTTATTAAGTTTAGGGGGGACACAAACTAAAAACGACCACTTGTTAGGTTTCGAGGGACACACACTATTAACCAGTTATTAGGTTTAGTGGGACACGCACTAATAACAACCATTATTAAGTTTAGGGGGGACACACACTATTAACAACCACTTATTAGGTTTAGGGGGGACACACACTAATAACAACCATTATTAAGTTTAGGGGGGACACACACTATTAACAACCACTTATTAGGTTTAGGGGGGACACACACTAATAACAACCACTTATTAGGTTTAGGGGGGACACACACACTAATGACAACCAGTTATTAGGTTTATAGGGGGACACACACTAATGACAACCACTTGTTAGGTTTAGAGGGACACACACTATTAACCAGTTATTAGGTTTAGGGGGACACACACTAATAACCAGTTATTAGGTTTAGGGGGACACACACTAATAACAACCAGTTATTAGGTTTAGGGGGACACGAACTAATAACGACCACTTATTAGGTTTAGGGGGACAAACACACTATTAACCAGTTATTAGGTTTAAAGGGGACACACACTAATAACGACCACTTGCTAGGTTTAGAGGGACACACACTATTAAACAGTTATTAGGTTTAGGGGGGACACACACTATTAACCAGTTATTAGATTTAGGGGGACACGAACTAATAACGACCACTTATTAGGTTTAGGGGGACAAACACACTAATAACAACCAGTTATTAGGTTTAGGGGGACACACACTAATAATGACCACTTGTTAGGTTTAGAGGGACACACACTATTAAACAGTTATTAGGTTTAGGGGGGACACACACTATTAACCAGTTATTAGATTTAGGGGGACACGAACTAATAACGACCACTTATTAGGTTTAGGGGGACACACACTAATAACAACCAGTTATTAGGTTTAAGGGGGACACACACTAATAACAACCAGTTATTAGGTTTACAGGTAAACACACTAATAACAACCAGTGATTAGGTTTAGGGGGCATACACATGATTAACAACTAGTTTCTAGGTTTAGGGGGGACATGAACTAATAACAACCACTTATTAGGTATAGAGGGGACACACACTAATAACAACCAGTTATTACGTTTAGGGGGACACACATGAATATCAACCAGTTATTAGGTTTAAGGGGGACACACACGATTAACAACCAGTTATAAGGTTTAGGGGGACACACACAAATAACAACCAGTTATTAGTTTATTTATTTATTTATTTTGTGAGACTAAAGAATAAAGGCTGAGGTACTCTAATATACAGTGCCGTGAAAAAGTATTTGCTTCCTTCTCAAATTCTTAATGTTGTTGCACATATTCCCCACTTTAATGTTTAAGACCACCAAACAAATGTAAATATCAGACGAAGATATGTGGAAGAGTCAGGAGGATCTGTGGTGTAAACTAAGCTGTCCATCTTTACATCTAATGTAGATATCAGTGACATCACAGAGCTTGATGGAGTTAGCCTCTGGTTTACTTTGAAAATACATCAATACAGAACGTGTGATTTCCTGCCCTCTGGTGGACAAAGCGTGGAAGTGTTTCAATGTCGCGCTTCTGGTGAAGGGATTCAACATTAAAATAGAAAAAACTGTAGTAATGAAGCGTGGCCAACAGAGGGCGCTGTTACATTTCAGAGTTTCCACACATGTGACAGAACTTTAACTGCAGCGTCTGGAAATGATCTGGTAGAAATGAAGCAATCAGTGGCCACAATAAATGAGCCATGATACATACATGAATAAAGTAAAGAGGAAAACATGGACTGAGCTGTAAAAGAGCAGCTGATGGACGGTTAGTGGTGTTTATCCCTCGGATGTTTCACTGGAAGAAAACAAGTTCAACCAAAGTCATGACAAGCATCAGCTCCAACAGAAGAGAAGACAGACTTTATTTAAAGGTTAAAGGCTCTTATTGTTAGCGACCACATGAGTCAGGATTATGGTTCATACATGTGTTAAAAAGCTTCCACTGGATTATTACCAACAATCAGGTGATGCTAGCAGAAGCACAAAGCTAAAAGACGACGCTGGAAAACTCCCAGAAACACATGAAAACCTGGAAGTGAGGCTCCAGGTGGGCAGATGTCAGTCAGAGAGGATCAGATGTGGATCTCCAGCTCAGAACCAGAGTCTGTGTTCATGAACCAGCCTCTGTTTGCTGCCTGTTGATGAGATGACAGGAAATCTAACAGTGATATGACACAACTCTTCCAGCTGGGACCCTATCGGAGGGCTTTCATTCATCAGCCACATGTTTCCAGGACTCTTTGTTGTCATCAGCTCAATGTGTTGTAGGTAGAGAAGCTGAACCAGTTGGACTGCAGCTGGAAATAGAAAGTCCACTCAACTAGAATCCTGCTCTGACACAAACATCCTGAAACTTCCTGACCCTCTGACATGCAGGCTGCCCTCTGAACCGGACATCAGCCTCCAACGGATCATGTCTACATCAACTGAACTTCTCCATCATCCACAGTGTGGAGCTGCAGCACTAAACTACACAGTGGGAACAACACACTTTACACTGGTTCCCAGTCCACCTCCCAGTAACATGGACCAGTCAGAGTCTCTACACACCAGCTGCTGCTGCTGCTTCAACCTCTGGATCATCAGGACACACTTCATCGTCTCCAACAGACACCGTCCTGATCACAACCATGACTCCCATCTGCAGAGAGAAGAAGAGAGACCAGAGGAGATCAATGAGTTTGATCAGCTGATCATCAGTATAAAGAGCAGCAGGACCTGATCAGCTGATCACTGTTGACATGAGACAACAAGCAGTCAGATCAGATGTGATGGACACTCTGATGGAGGAGGACCACTGTCTGTGCACATCTGGAAGGCTGTCAGCTGGAATCAGCTTCATGTCCTCAACACATCAACACAACAACAACAGTGGGCTTCACATCCACTCAAACACATGATGACAACCAGCTTGTGGCTCCTCTGATTGGCTGACTGCTGTCTCTGTGTTCCTGTCCAGTCCTGGAGTCTGTCTCCATTCTGCTTCACAGCTTCACTGACAAGCTGCAGGTTTACAGGAGACACTGGATCTTTGCTCTGATACTGACTGTTTAGTAGAAAACTGACTGACTGGAACCTTCTACTGACCTCAGAGTCTTCAGGCTGCAGTCTGGACTCTCCACAAGATCCTCCAGATGTTTCACTGATGAAGCCTTCAGGATGTTCCTGCTCAGGTCCAGATGTTCCAGATGTGAGGGGTTGGACTTCAGAGCTGAGACCAGAGAATCACAACTGATCTCTGACAAACTGCAGCTCATCAATCTGAATAAAGAATAAAAGATGTGGATCAGATCAGTGATGATCCATCAGATGTGTTCTTCACCTGCAGGTCTGCCTTCATCTGTCTGCATGTGTCAGTGTGTTTGTGTGTTTAGGATCAATATCAGCGATCAGACATGATCAGTCAAATCACATTGAAGTGAACAAAGCAAAGAAATATTTCTGCTTCTCTCAGTAAACTTAGTCTCTTCTAACTGATCTGAGTTCAGAGGATCTTCTGGATCCACATGTGACTCTTCAGCTCTAATTACAAACATTCATTTCCTTCAACAACCAACAGGAACATTTTCTACACTTCCTGATACAAACACTCCACTTTGGTCTCAACAAACTGAATTTAGGACACAAATAGAAAATGTGGCCCAGAGCAGATTTACAGCTTCATGGATGGAAGTTCTGTTGGAACATAGATGAGCTTCAGTCGTCATTAAACACACATCAGATCTACAACAGTAACAGACAGTCAGTGAACTGACCTCAGAGTCTTCAGCCTGCAGTCTGGACTCTCCACAAAACCACACAGATGTTTCACTCCTGGATCCTTCAGGTCGTTGTAGCTCAGGTCCAGATGTTTCAGATGTGAGGGGTTGGACTTCAGAGCTGAGGCCAGAGAATCACAGCTGATCTCTGACAACCTGCAGCTCCACAATCTGAATAAAGAATAAAAGATGTGAGTTGAGGAGACAGAGTTCCTTGTTGAAACCATCCAGAGGTCCATCATGTGTTCAGAGCTGAAGAAGCTTCTCAATGTACAAGTTGATCAAATGGAAACTCCAAACAGCTGAAGCCAACAGGAAGCAGCTTCCAACAGTCCAACAGAACCAGAGAAGAAGAGCTCTCATTCATATTAATGACAACATGCTGCTGCTCCAATCAACACGGAGTGACTTCAGCTCTGAAACTCTGCAGCTCCACCAGCGGCTCCATCCATACAAACTGATGCTGAGCAGCAAACACCAGGAAAAACACTCGGACATTTATTTCACTTCCTGCTCAGAGTCACAGAAACACACAGGAAGGAAACCAGGACAAGACCAGGCTCCAGACTCTAGAAGACCTTCATGTTCTGGAACCATGGACACATTTCAACCAGGACTCTGGTGCTGCTGGATTTGTATGGAGCTAAAACAGAGACAGTGCAGGTTGTCATTGAAAACACAACTTTGAACCACTGGAGAAAAACTTTGAGCAGAAAAAATGTCTTTAAAAGCAGCGACATGAAGAAAAACCCTGAAGATTATGATTTAAAGTCACGTTAAAGGACTTCCAGTGGCTCCATGTGGTAGTAGATGGGAAATGTTGCTCTGCAATCAGACAACTAATAACCGGCCAGTGTTTTTAATCACTGACGGCAGAAACCAAACCAAAGTAAAGCTCAATAGTTAGAGAAAGTCAATGAGGACAGACGGAGAAAAGGGGAGAGCTAACAAGAAGGACAGCATGAATATAAGATGTAGTGAGTCCACGAGGGGAGCAACGCCAGCCGCCACAGTGAGCAGGATTCAGTCATTGTAGTGGAGTGGTGTCCACTCAGACAAGAACACTTGGAAGCAGTGAACAGAAGGAAGAAGGCCTTGACCAGACTGGAGACTCATGTGGAAGAAGTGGAGGAGAGAAGTGCCTGGCTGGAGAAACACAGCGTAGACATGGAGAGAAATCCAGCAGAGATGGAAGACAAGGCCAAGCAGTGAGAAAGGTCAGTGGCCTTTCTCCTCCACCAAGAGGCTCAACTAGAGGCCAAGTGCAGCCATTTAGGAGCAAGGTCAGGAGACACAACATCAGGATAGATGGGAGAAAAACGCCACCGCTGGATTCATCCAGGAGTTTATTCACACACAACTACAAGTCCCAGACCACATGGACATACGTAGTGAAAGAGCTCAGCGCTCCCTGGTGGCCAAACCCAAGGACAACACCACACCGCCACGGGCACTTACTGTTGGCCTCCTGGACTATCAGCTGAAGGAAGACGTCAGTCAGAAAGCATGGAAACCAGAGACTACATAGGAGGAACGGGCCTCCTACTTCAAGCAAGAATACACCACGGAGGTGCAGAGGAAGAGGAAACCAGAGCAGGACGTAGTAAAAGCACTAAAGGAGAAGAAGGTTCAAGCACAGCCTCCTTATCCTGCACAGCTCAGAGGCTTTCTGGACTCTGGGACCAAGACTTTGGCTTCACTACTGGAGGCTGCGCCGCTGTTCAAAGAGACGCCATCAAAAAGATGAAAGAGCAACTTAGGAAACACCTGAGAAGCTGCAGGTGTGCTGTTCACCAGAGAGAAGCTGCCTCATGTCTCTGCCTCTGGGACTTCTGGGGCTCATGTTCTTCTCTTATAGTGTCCTTCTAAAGGAGATGCTAACGCTCATTGTTGCTCTGCTGTTTTCTACACTTGTTTTTTCACACAGGTGCACAGTTGAAAGCTTTGAAATCAAACAGGATCAATCAGCTCCATCTAATCTCTAGTGCTTCAATCCATTCAAATATTTAATGCTGATTCATCTCATGAATGTCAGAGTTAACTCCTGATTCATCACATATTAATCCCACATTTATATCTGTTCTAAATGTCCCTTCAATGATCATTTTATACTCTTATCTCCATGGTCGCCTGGTTTAGACGAGGAGGAGGCGGAGAATTCCCATCAGCTGTGTGTTTGACCATCAGCTGGTGTTTCAGACTGGATGTGCTCCGATGAGAACTCAGTTCACTCTGACAACACACAGATAACTTGGGTCCTGTCAGTCGTAGGGCTGGACCCCAACATCTGGATATCCCAGTATTCAGTCGCTGTGGTGGCATCCTGATCATAATTTTATCATGTGCACGGCACGCTCAATGTTAATACATGAACCAGTATCATTCTGTTAGAGGAAAAAATAACAGATTCAATGGGACGGTATGTTGTGACAGCAGCTCCACAGGAGAAACCACTGGATCCTGAGTTCCCAGTTACAGATTTAAAACTGTGGACAAGATCACATCAACATTTATTTGGCAAAATAAAACAGCTGGAGCTCAGAATAACGTTCTTCTTTGTTGGAAGGAGAAAGGAGGTTTAAATGTACTGGTAACACTTTATAATAACGATATGTTATAAGGCATTTATAAGCTATTAATAGATATTAGTAGATAGTTAGCTAATCATTAACAAACCACTTATAAACATTCATAAATGATTATTAAATAATTTATGAATGATTATAAATGATCGTTTTAAATGATTATTAAATCATTTACAACTTAAGTTACAAGACATTTATAAGTTATTAGTAGATCATGAACTAATCATGAATAAACTATTTATATATATTTGTAAATGATCATTAAACCAGTTAAAACTTAAGGTGTACAACATTTATATATGATTTATACATTATGAGAAACACTGCATCAGCATTGTTTATACATGATTTATACATCATCAGCTAATGTTATTTGATATGTAGGAAAACAGTTTGAATGATTTCAGGAAATATCCACTACCACCATTTGTTTATCATGTTTAACAAATGATTTGTTAGACATTCATAACATTATATAAATCATTTGTGGATGTTATTGTGGCCCCTAATCTAAAGTGAAAACTATTCATTGTTTACTAATGTTTGTTCATGTTTATTCATGATTTGTGGACCTTTTACTCACCTCTTATGAACCATCTGGCTTTTATGACTACAGATACAAAGACACTTCTCTTTTCATGTTTAACAAATGATTTGTTAGACATTTATAATAAATCTATAAATCATTTGTAGATGTTATTATGGCCCTAATCTAAAGTGAAAACTATTCATCATTTACAAATATCTACTAATGTTTGTTAAACACTTGTAGACTTTTTCATCACATGTAACAAATGTTGTAGACAACTTTGGGATCCATCCTTCTCTGTGACATCAAACAGTGACAGAATTAGGAGGACAGAGTTTCAGAGTAGAAAACATTTTATTAAAACAATCACAGCAACCAAGATTTTTGATCTTGAAAAAATCCATTTGTGTCCAGTCCACTTCCTCACAGCTTTCCCCCTGTGGTTGTCCCACCGACACCTCCTGGATCATACAGTAAAGAAAACAAGGTGAGACATTTGTATGACGTTATAACACCAGCTAAAACAATTACTACTATTCTTAATAGAACAAGTTCTTCATGTTTCATGTAACACTAACTTACTCTGTTGCATCATTCTGCACTGACTATGTGGGATTAGCAAAACCATCCAACCACAGTCATGTTGTGTTGATAAAGCTAGCTAGACGAGCCCATGTAGCTAATACAGCTAGCTAGCTAAAAACAATTAGTGTTTGCGCTTGCTTGGTAGTTCAGCAGAGTTAGCTAGTTCAAATAAGCCTTTAAATAAGTTAGCCAGCAAACGTGACTTTAGACCTGTGGTACTGTTAGCCTAGCATACGTTACCTGAGCTGCTGCTGTTGCTGCTCCTTTACCGTCTTCGACAGTCCAAGGTCGCTTGGAGCGCTTAGCTCTTGTTCTGACCTATATGTTCCAGCCCAGGATGTCTACCGGACAGCGTTGTCACATGGGAATGAACAGATGGGCCCGCCAGAAAACTGGAAACTCCCACAAGGCGGTTCCACATGTTTATATGTCTTTAGAGCGGTTAGCAGCGTTGCCAGATGTACGACAATTATCGTATTTGTACAATAACTGTGTGCCCTTTGTACTATGTACAATCGTTAATGATAAAAATCCCATAATGTACGTTAATTAAATCATTGAGGGACAATATGTTTTACTACAACTTAGTACGTGCGTGTGTTGCTACCTTCCAGTGTTGTGGGAAAATGAAAACCTGACATCTACAGCGCAAAGGAAAGATGCAACAAATCTACGACATCTAAACATCACACTGTCTGAATAGTTTCGAACATGCATATTTTCTTTCTTTAATGTGCCTTCTTTTTTTTTACATTAGTGCTTTAGAAATATTCATTAAGTCATATTTGTGAAAGCGATTGTTTAAAGTCGGACTTCATGGTGCGTCCCTGAACGCCGCACCACTTTCAGCCAGCACAGGGAGCAACAGCAGAAATTATACATTTCTTCTTTTGGTTATAACTCGTGTACACTTTCCTTAATAGTTAAACATTCCCCATGTGACAACGCTGTCCGGCAGACGTCCTGGGCTGGAACATGTAGGTCAGAACAAGAGCTAAGCGCTCCAAGCGACCTTGGACTATCGAAGACGGTAAAGGAGCTGCAGCAGCAGCAGCTCAGGTAACGTATGCTAGGCTAACGGATACAGTACCACATTTCTAGAGTCACGTTTGCTGGCTAACTTATTTAAAGACTTATTTGAACTGGCTAAATCTGCTAAACTACCAAGCAAGCGCAAACACTAATTGTTTTTAGCTAGCTAGCTGTATTGGCTACATGGGCTCGTCTAGCTAGCTTTATCAACACAACATGACTGTGGTTGGATGGTTTTGCTAATCCCACGTAGTCAGTGCAGATTGATGCAACAGAGTAAGTTAGTGTTACATGAAACATGAAGAACTTGTTCTATTAAGAATAGTAGTAATTGTTTTAGCTGGTGTTATAACGTCATACAAATGTCTCACCTTGTTTTCTTTACTGTATGATCCAGGAGGTGTCGGTGGGACAACCACAGGGGGAAAGCTGTGAGGAAGTGGACTGGACACAAATGGATTTTTGCAAGATCAAAAATCTTGGTTGCTGTGATTGTTTTAATAAAATGTTTTATACTCTGATATTCTGTGCTCCTAATTCTGTCACTGTTTGATGTCACAGAGAAGGATGGATCCCAAAGTTGTCTACAACATTTGTTACATGTGATGAAAAAGTCTACAAATGTTGAGCAAACATTAGTAGATATTAGTAAATGATGAATAGTTTTCACTTTAGATTAGGGGCCATAATAACATCTACAAATGTTTTATAGATTTATTATAAATATCTAACAAATCATTTGTTAAACATGAAAAGAGAAGTTTCTTTGTATCTGTAGTCATAAAAGCCAGATGGTTCATAAGAGGTGAGTAAAAGGTCCACAAATCATGAATAAACATGAACAAACATTAGTAAACAATGAATAGTTTTCACTTTAGATTAGGGGCCACAATAACATCCACAAATGATTTATATAATGTTATGAATGTCGAACAAATCATTTGTTAAACATGATAAACAAATGGTGGTAGTGGATATTTCCTGAAATCATTCAAACTGTTTTCCTACATATCAAATAACATTAGCTGATGATGTATAAATCATGTACAAACAATGCTGATGCAGTGTTTCTCATAATGTATAAATCATATATAAATGTTGTACACCTTAAGTTTTAACTGGTTTAATGATCATTTACAAATATATATAAATAGTTTATTCATGATTAGTTCATGATCTACTAATAACTTATAAATGTCTTGTAACTTAAGTTGTAAATGATTTAATAATCATTTAAAACGATCATTTATAATCATTTATAAATGATTTAATAATCATTTATGAATGTTTATAAGTGGTTTGTTCATGATTAGTTAACTATCTACTAATATCTATTAATAGCTTATAAATGCCTTATAACATATCGTTATTATAAAGTGTTACCAATGGACTAGACTTAAAACAGTGTTAGTGGGCAGCACAGCTCAGGGCTATGACACAAACCACTTTAGAAACCTTCAAAAAGCCAAACTGTTGTTTCAGTGACGACCTGTTCTGTCTGGTTTAGCTCCATATGACAGCTTCATCAATGATGGAAAGCTAACGTTAGGTTCTGCTGTCAGTTCACTGGAGGATGGTTCTGGTTCTGGTTCTGGTTCTTTCTAATGTGCAGCTCAACATTTGTGTTCCACAGTCAAAGGACTAAAGAGAGAAGAAGAAAGCAGACGTCAGCATGAAGATCCTCAGTGTGGATCAGTAGAAGATCAGCCTGATGGCTGCAGCTTAGTGTCACCACAACTTTACATCACATTCATCTCAGCACACAAACTAAACATGATGTCTGACCTCAGAGTCTTCAGGCTGCAGTCTGGACTCTCCACAAAACCACACAGATGTTTCACTCCTGGATCCTTCAGGTTGTTTCCACTCAGGTCCAGATGTTCCAGATGGGAGGGGTTGGACTTCAGAGCTGAGACCAGAGAATCACAGCTGATCTCTGACAACCTGCAGTCCTTCAATCTGAATAAAGAATAAAAGATGTGGATCAGATCAGTGATGATCCATCAGATGTGTCTCTCTGAGTTCCTGAGGCTCCACTGCAGCACAAACACTGTGGAAACACAAACATCCTGACTGGATGTGTGGAAGTCAGACTGCTGAAGCCTCACATCACTTTCACATCAGCTTTACATTCAGACACACAGCAGGACTGTGGATTCTGTCCTCCATCTTGGATCCCTGCAGTCAGCTGATCAGGACATTTATTCACAGACGCTTCAACAAACTAAAATGTCTTCAGACTCTTTTCACAAACATCCTCAACATTTATCAAAGCAAACCTAAAACTTCAGTCAACAATGTGAAGAGAATAAATTCACCAACAGTCAGTGAACTGACCTGAGAGTCTCCAGTTTACAGTTTGGACTCTTCAGTCCATCACAAAGACGCTTCATCACTCTTGAATCCTCCAGGTTGTTGTTTCTACTCAGGTCCAGTTCAGTCAGATGGGAGGGGTTGGACTTCAGAGCTGAGGCCACGACTTCACAGTGACTCTCTGAGAGTCCACATCTAGAAAGTCTGTCATGACACATAAATGATAGAACATGTTGTGATGAGAGAGGACTGTTGGTCTGGTCAGAAGACTGATCTCAGAACCTCCTCATGTCATCACAACTTCACTGCCTCCACATCAGAACCTCTACAGTTCTTCATGTGTCTCAGCAGATCTGCATGTTTCCTCCATCAGCCAAAGGAAGAAGCACAAGAACAAACTGTTCATGGATTGATCAGCTTCAAACACCACAACATCAAACATCTACTTCTCCACAGCGTTTGAAGCAGCTCAAGAACATCTGAGACTGAACTCAGCTGACATCAAGTTTGAAATAAACCAGTGGAGCTCTGAGAATAATGACATGTTCTGGAGAGAACATCTGGAGAACTGAACCACTGATCTACTGACTGATCATGTTCATCACATCTGGACTCACCGAAACTTTCTGCAGTTCCTCACAGCTGGAATCAGTCTCAGTCGTCCCTCCTCTGATGTTCTGTACTTGTTCAGGTCCAACTCATCCAGAACCTCTGACATCTGCAGCATGTAGGCCAGAGCTGAGCAGTGGATCTCAGAGAGTTTCTTCTTTGATCTGTTCTCTGACTG
Organism: Dascyllus trimaculatus; assembly: GCA_024666655.1. Lineage (NCBI taxonomy): Eukaryota > Metazoa > Chordata > Actinopteri > Pomacentridae > Dascyllus > Dascyllus trimaculatus. The sequence goes on from JAMOIN010000379.1 coordinate 35,494, forward strand.
CAGGAACTCTTGGATCTCCTGATGGACTGAGAGATCCTTCATCTCCATCAGACAGTGGAAGATGTTGATGCTTCTGTCTGGAGACGTTTCATAACTGTTCATCTCCTTCAGGTTGTTGATGACTCTCTGGATCATTTCTGGACGGTTCTTTGTCCGACCCAGCAGACCTCCTAAGAGTCTCTGGTTGGACTCCACAGAGAGGCCATGAAGGAAGCGAACAAACAGGTCCAGGTGACCATTTCTACTGCTGAGGGATTTCTTCATGACTCCTTTCAGGAAAACATCCAGGGATGAGTTCTTGTAGTCTTCTCCCAGGAACTTCTTCAGCTCCTCAGTGTTCCTGCTGGTGTGACAGTGGAACATGTAGACTGCAGCCAGGAACTCCTGAATGCTCAGATGAACAAAGCAGTAGACTGGTTTCTGGAACATCACACACTCTCTTCTGAAGATCTGTGTACAGACTCCTGAGAACACCGAGGCCTCTGTCACATCCAGACCACACTGCTCCAGGTCTTCTTGGTAGAACATGATGTTTCCTTTCTCCAGATGTTCAAAGGCCAGCCTCCCCAGCCTCAGGAGAACTTCCCTGTCGGCCTTCGTCAGCTCCTGTGGACTGGTCTCATGTCCCTCATGGTACTTGAGCTTCTTCCTGTGTGTCTGAACCAGCAGGAAGTGTGAGAACATGTCGGTCAGGGTCTTGGGCAGCTCTCCTCTCTGCTCTGTGCTCAACATGTGCTCCAGAACTGCAGCAGTGATCCAGCAGAACACTGGGAGTCCACACATGATGTGGAGGTTCCTGGATGTCTTCATGTGGGAGATGATTCTTGTGGACAGCTCTTCATCACTGAACCTCCTCCTGAAGTACTCCTCCTTCTGGTGGTCGGTGAAGCCGCATACTTCTGTCAACCTGTCCACATGTTCAGGAGGGATCTGATTGGCTGCCGCAGGGCGGGAAGTGATCCAGACCAGAGCCGAGGGAAGCAGATTCCCCTGGATGAGGTTTGTCAGCAGGACGTCCAGCGATGACTTGTGGCTGACGTCAGACACAACCTCCCTGTTGGTGAAGTCCAGTGAAAGTCTGCTTTCATCCAGACCGTCAAAGATGAACAACAGTTTCCAGACAGCCAGCTTCTCTGCTGTCACCTTCTGTAATGCTGGATGGAAGACATGGAGCAGCGTCAGAAGACTGTGCTGCTCATCTCTGATCAGGTTCAGCTCCCTGAACGGAAGCACAACCACCACACTGACATCTTGGTTTTCTCGGCCCTCTGCCCAGTCCAGACTGAACTTCCTCACTGAGAAGGTTTTTCCCACGCCAGCCACGCCGTTGGTCAGGACCACTCTGATGGCTGTCTGCTGCTCAGGGAAGGCTTTGAAGATGTCCTGGCACTTGATGGGAGTGTCATGGAGGCTCTTCTTGGAAGCCGTCTCCAGCTGCCTCACCTCATGTTGGCTATCAGCCTCTCCACTGTGTCCCTCTGTGATGTACAGCTCAGTGTAGACCCTGTTGAGGAGGGTTCCACCTCCTGTTTCATCACTTCCTTCAGTCACATGTTCACATCTCCTCCTCACACTCATCTTATGTTCCTGCAGAACCTCCTCCAGACCAGCATCTGCTCACAGACCACACAAACACACCAACCTTTCATGTGTGGACAACACAACACAACAACAAGGTCACTTTTCACACATCAGTCCATCAGCACATGTTCAGTCTTACTTTGTCCACAGCTGCTCTGACTGACTGTCTCCAGTCCAGCTCTGGTTCTTTCTCCACACCGGGGACAGGAGGAGTGTCCTGATGGAGCAGACTGGTCCCAGTATGAGGTGATGCACTGTCTGCACAACCAGTGTCCACAGCTGGTAGAGACTGGATCCTTCAGGACGTCCTGACATGAAGCACAGCAGGACGGCTGCTCCTCCTCAGAAGCTCCCCTCCTCTTCATCACTCTGTCAACACATTGATTCATCACTCAGATCATCTGGAGAACAACATCCACATGAGACCAACAGTGAAGCTCAGATGCTCCCAGAGAACAGTCAGAGTGAGGCTACTGTTCTGTCTGAGTCCAGCTGCTTCCTTTATTTCTAACTCCACTCACTTCTTTCCTACCAGCGGTCTGATTCCACTCTGACTGATCTGCCTGCAGTTTGCTGTTAATACAAACTCAACCCTTTGAGCAGCAGCTTCACAGTAACAGCCTTCCATCACAGACAGCTGCTCCTGGTCTTCACTCTTCTACCGTCACTCTGCTTCACTTTCAACTCACAGTACAAATGATGTTAAACTGTGTGAGAGCAGCAGCCTCAGACTCACAGTGTTCAGCTTCCATTTCAAACATGTGGATCATGAGAACCAGGAACCCACCAAGACCAACCACAACATCAAGCACACATGTGGAGAACACTCTGTCTCACTCTGACAGTCTTTACGGGGACGTCAACGTTGGGCTGAACATGTTTGAATACTGAGTGGAAACAGAGAACCAGAGGTTCTCAGGTGTTCTACCACAGAAACACCATCAGAACTTCTGGTTCTAAAACCCAGACCAGGATCCATCTCAGTCTGGAAGAGTTCTGCATTCTGACCACTGTGTGACTGTTTCAGCAGAGCATCTTCCTCCATCCTAAACCATCATCTTCATCAGGTCACTTTACAGCACAAACACTTTCTTACTTTGAGTCTGAGGGTCCAGGTTCTTCTCTGAATTCTGGATTATAATCTTTGGACCAGTCACTCTTCATAGACAGACGGCTGGAGGCTGGAAACTCTTCTCTCTGTCTGCTCAAACACATGTTAGTATTCTCATCAATCACTGATCAATCCTCTGATCATATCCATAGTTTAAACACACAAACTGCAGATGATCACATGGTTCATGTCTGCAGTCGTCCTCTTTGATCACATCACAGCTTTTCTACTGGCAGAGATGCTGAGAGGAAAACAGGACCAATGATTTCTATTGGAGTCACAGAAACCTTTTCAGAGTTCATTTGAATGGAGCAACTAAAACCAACCATCAGGGACACGACACAGAACTGACAGGTGGAATCATAAAGGAGTCATAGGAACAGTCAGAGGCAGTGTTCTTACTTTGAGTCTGAGGGTCCAGGTTCTTCTCTGAAGTCTGGAGGTTCTCCTTTGGCCCGGTCACTCTTCATAGACAGACGGCTGGAGGCTGGAAACTCCTCCTCCTCCTCACAAACACTCATCTTGAGGACTTGAGTCAGTCTGAGAGGAAAACCAGAAACACTGACTGTGAGTTCAGAAATAACAAACTTCATGTTTGTCTTCATTCAGGTTCTTTGTGTCCACAGAGGTGGAATCTGAAAAAGTCCTCAGAGAGAAAACTGAACACTTGTTTCCTCTTTCCTTGTTTCCTCGTTATATTCCTCCTCTGATAATAAATCCTCATGTTGCTCTAACAGCGTCTACAGCTGATCTCTGACACGTCAGACTCTTCAATTCTGCTGGAAAACTGTCCTACAAAGTGATTTAAACACTTCCAGATCCAGTTTATCAAGGTGGACCCAGCAGTGGTTCCTTCTTCTGGACCTGGTCTCTGCTGCACCAACACACCTCTAGTTACTGACAGCTTTAAATATCTGCCCAGTTTAAAATGGAGGAGAAAGTGAAAGTGTTCTAGTAAAGATCATTTCAGCAGATAGAAGCTCCTCAGCAGTCAGCATGAAAACACTCCTGCGACATAAGAACACCCAGAACAGAACACACTGGAAAAAATGTCACTCCCAAAACAAGAAAAAAAACTTATTTCAAGGCACTTTTACCTTGAAATAAGTGAAAAAAATCTGCCAATAGAACAAGTGAACATTTGCTTGGTCAGATTTCTTGAAATAAGACGTGATATTTAGAATATTGAGGTATTAAAATTAGCAGGGAAAACTTATTTTAAGCTATATTTTAGCAGCATTGTCAAGCTGAGGTGTCTTAGAATAAACCAGACATGATAAAGAATCAGTATGTTTCACTCAAAAACAGACTTTTGCTTTAAGTTTAATGTCAGCTTCTTAATTTGAGATTTATTCAACTTATTTTAGTTGTATTATCGTGGCTCTTCTCTAGATTTAAGACCATCTTGTACTTGAAATCAGATTATAAAGATTAGTTTAAGCATTTTGAAATATAATGTCTTCTCACAGTGAGCTAGAAATCCTAATATTTAGTCGTGTTTTAATTTTTTTTTCACTCTGTCTATTTTATTGACAGACAAAGTGAAAGTGGTTAGAGAGGAGAGAGACATCCACCAAAGGGTCATGAGCCGGACTCGAACTCATGACCTCCTCTGGCGACCTGCGCTCATGTGGTAACACCTTAACTCAGTGAGCTACACACAGGGTTGGGGAGTAACGGACTACATGTAACGGCGTTACGTAATCGGGATCCAAAAAAAAAGGTCATTGTAATCCGTCACAGTACAGAAAAAATATGTAGTCCCATTACTGATATATGTGATAACAACGGGAATTACTGAGCGGGATTACATTTTAAGATCAAACGGGATATATTACAGTGCAGCTGACCTATGTCGCACACGCACTGTGACACTTTACGGCACTTTATGACACAACGCCACAACAAACCCATAGACATATATACATAGACGTCACGTTGACTGCTGCTGCCAATTGGAGCCAACGTGCCTACGCGGCGGCCATCTTGGTACAGTGCCACTCGCCCCTACAGTGCATTACGTCTATAGAGGAATGACATGTCTGCACTATAAAAGTGATCATAAATCCATCAGTTGTCAACATATATTGTTTGTTACAATCGTCAGACATGGAGGACGGACAGGCAGACATAAATAGAACAAAAGCATCCAAGCATCCTGTGTCAAAGCTACATGTGTGACGTTTTTAACAAATCAAACCGTTTGGAAATCAGTGGAAAATTCAGTGAATAATTCTACTTTAAGATTGTGGAGTACCTCTTGCCTCCATAGACTTACATTCACTCCCCCCTCTGCTAGCCCTGTACCAAGATGGTGGAGCTTTAGGCACGTCCCTCCACAGTCAATGCGGCGTCTACGTATATATGTCTACGGTGAAAGGACCCCCGTGTTGTCATGGATACCATCGACTGCTGCTCATAGTTATGACCGCTTACGGGGAGAAAAACGCTCTCGCTGGCTGGAAAGTTCAGATTCATTTTGTATTTAAATCAGAGACTTGAACAACATCTCAGTATAATGCAAACTATGTCTTCCAGTAGTGAAAGTGTCAACATCCAGGGACTCAATGTTCACCTTAAAGAAGCATCTGCAGGGACGAAGACACACCGCTAACTAGTACTGAAGGACACATGAAGCCAGTAAGCTACAGTTTAGTTAGCTGGCTGACTTGTAAGTAACCTGTCAACACTGCTGCTTGTGCTACCAACGTACTGTAGAACCATAGTGGAAAACATGCTGGGACTGCTGGTGCTGATGCTGACTGATGTCATGTCCAACAGTTTGAGGTTTAGAGGAGGGAAACAAATCCTGTTTTAATGGGAATAACAAAAAGTGTACCAGTGGGCTGTTTAGACCAAATCAGGCTCACTGCTTCTCTGAGCTCATCCTGTGAGTCACACCTGTAATTAAAGTCAGCTCCTGTGTTTCATCTCAGGCTATGCAGACACCAGGGCAGGGAAACTGGTTGGAGGAACCGGTAGAGCACGTTAATACCTGACACACCTCTTTAAGGAAGTCACTTTACTTCTTTTGTACAACTAATAATTAGAATGTTTACAGTTGTTGATCATGTTGTGTAGGTGAACATACTTTCTGTTTGTGTTGAAAAATGAGCACATTTTACATTTTCTTGAAAAGAAACATATCTTCTGTCAACTTTCTAAGCAGAACTGTTTTGTCGCCACACTTGGATCATTTGGAAGCTTCATTTATCTTTACTTGTTCTGTGGTTTTGATTGTCTTTTTTCCTTTTCTAAATTCAGTATTAGACATTTGATTTGATTTGTTACAGATACTGTGGGTTCTCTTAGAGTAGAACATTTATTCAGTTATACTAAAAGAGCCTTTTGTCTATGCCGTGGAAAAGATTTGTAAATACACTGAGCAGATCACACACCTTCTCTCTGTTCTTCATTTGCCTGTTTGTGATTGAAGTAATCCAAAAGTAACTGAAAGTAATCTGATACATTACTTTTTTTGTTTTAGTACTTAGGGTAAGTTACTGATTACATTTTTTAACAGGTAACTTGTAATTGTACCAGATTACATTTTTAAAGTAACCTTCCCAACCCTGGCTATAAAATGGCCCATTTAGTCGTGTTTGACAGCATTTGAAGGTGTTTTGTTTTAGGTGAAGCCAGCTACGCCCAAAAGGAGGTGTTTTAACTCAAAAGCAGACATTTGCTTTTTTGTTTGCACATTTTACACATGCAGCTGTTTTCTGATATGAATTGGTGATTTTCCAATAAAATGCATTTACTTGAATCAAGTGAAGTTTATTTCTTAAATCCAGATTATTTATCTCATACAAACAACAGCTCAGCTTGAAACATGTATGAAATGAAATGAACCTTGTTTCTTGTAAAATACAACTAAAACAAGACAATTTCAAAATTGTTTGACTTAACAAGATATTTAAGATGCCTTGTCTTAAAACTAGTGCTGTCAATCGATTAAAATTTTTAATCGCAATTAATTGCATGAATGTCATAGTTAACTCGTGATTAATCGCAAATTAATCGCACATTTTTTAACTATTCTAAATGTCCCTTGAATTATCATTTTATACGAGGAGGAGGCGGAGAATTCGCGTCAGCTGTGTTTGGCCATCAAGTGGTATTACAGACTGGATGTGCTACGATTATAACTCAGTTCACTCTGACAACACACAGATAACAATCGTCATGCGCGCACCCCAGGCCGCCATCGCCTGGCGGAGCATCTGGACCAGCGACACGCGGTTCGGGACGCAGAAAAGGAGCCGACAGAAAGGTACGGAGGCGAGGACACTGCTGCTGTACCACCACCAGCAGGAGATCCTGTCGGACTCCGACGGCGAACACCTCGCCCTCGCGAACCATGCCCCCGCCCGCGTTAATCTCGTGATAAAAAAATTGACGCCGTTAAAATTGATCTGCGTTAACGCGTTAATAACGCGATATTTGTGACAGCACTACTTAAAACACGTCCCTCCATGTTGCTGAAATGTTACTTGTAAAGTGAATTTATCTTAAATCAAGTGGGTTGAGACAATTTGACTAAAACTAAGACAAATAAACGTAGTAAGATGTTGAGTTTTTGAAGTGCAGAAACAAAGTTCAGAGGCTCATCCTTGTTTTCTGACAGCAGAACAGTCATAATGTTGGACCAACACTCACCTTGTTCTCCTCTTCTGTTGATGCTAAAATGGAGACTGAACTCTGTCATTTCCTCCTTCTGTACCTGGATCACCTGAGCAGAGCTGCTCCTCCTATGTTTCCTGTAAATCACACGACTCCAGCCAGCTGTGGGGTTTCCTGTCTTTCCTGCTGACACTGTGGAGACATGGAGTCAGAGCTCCATCTGCTGGTGGTGTGTTGGTGCTGCAGCTTCTCTCATCTCTGTGGATCTCTGAGTCTCTGTGCTCTGAAATCACAGCATCATACAGAGACGTTCTGAGATCAACTCTGGAGCTACGAGCAGAGTTGAGACCACAGGCAGTGCAAGACCAAGAGAGCGAGGAGCACGGGGAGCAGGGGAAACTGAAGAAAAATATTGTAAATGCTCACTTATGTGTATTCAGAAAGCATGAAAAATAATTTTTTGAGCACGTCATTGATAGTTGTTCAATCAAACTGCTTTGTTTTTCGCTGGATTATTACATTACACAATATGTAGTTTTGAGCTCTTGCAAAACATATTTTTGTGCTCCAAACTTTGTATTAGTTGCTTGTAAACGAGGCACAGAAATAACACATGTCTGCACTTGTCATGGACTGCTGCTGAGAGTGTTATCAGGCTGTCACAGACAAAATGCTCCAGGGGTGTTCAGGTGTCGACAGAGTCATGCTTATTTGGTTCAGAGGGAACACACACTAATAACAACCATTTATTAGCTTTAGGGGGACACACACTAATAACGACCACTTATTAGGTTTAGAAGAACACATACTAATAACCAGTTATTAGGTTTAGGGGGGACACGGACTAATAACGACCACTTATTAAGTTTAGGGGGGACACACACTAATCACAACCAGTGATTAGGTTTAGGGGGGACACGAACTAATAACGACAACTTATTAGGTTTAGGGGAACACACACTAATCACAACCAGTTATTAGGTTTAGGGGGGACACGAACTAATAACGACAACTTATTAGGTTTAGAGGGACACACACTAATCACAACCAGTTATTAGGTTTAGGGGGGACACGAACTAATAACGACAACTTATTAGGTTTAGGGGGACACACACTAATCACAACAAGTTATTAGGTTTTGGAGGGACACGCACGAATAACAACCAGTTATTAGGTTTAGGGGGACACACACTATTAACCAGTTATAAGGTTTAGTGGGGACACGAACTAATAACGACCACTTATTAGGTTTAGGGGGACACACACTAATAACACCCACTTATTACGTTTAGGG
>JAMOIN010001182.1:0-44093 GCA_024666655.1 Dascyllus trimaculatus
CAGCACCACAGCCCGCCTGGCTCTCCAGCAGAACCTGTTCAAACCACTCCCCAGCAGAACCTGTCCACACAGCTCCCAAGCAGCACAGCCCAGCACACCGGGCTCCCCAGCCCAGCTCACTGGGCTCCCCACCACAGCAACCGGGGGCCCCCAGCACCACAGCCCGCCTGGCTCTCCAGCAGAGCCTCTTCGAACCGCTCCCCAGCAGAGCCTGTCCTCACGGCTCCCCAGCAGCACAGCCCAGCACACCGGGCTCCCCAGCCCATCTCACCGGGCTCCGCAGCACAGCACACGGGGCCCACCAGCACCACATCCCGCCTAACTCTCCATCATGGCCTGTTCACACCGCTCCCCAGCAGAGCCTGTCCACACGGCTCCCCAGCGCCACAGCCCAGCACACCGGGCTCCCCAGCCAGGCTCAACGGGCTCCCCAGCAAAGCACACGGGCCCCCCCAGCACAGCACACGGGGCTTCCCAGCACAACAGCCCGCCTGGCTCTCCATCAGAGCCTGTACAAAACTCTCCTCAGCAGAGCCTGTCCACACGGCTCCCCAGCACCACAGCCCAGCACACCGGGATCCCCAGCACAGCACATGGGGGCCCCAAGCAACACAGCCCGCCTGGCTCTCAATCAGAGCCTGTTCAAACCACTCCCCAGCAGAGCCTGTCCACATGGCTCCCCAGCAGCACAGCCCAGCACACCGTGCTCCCCAGCCCAGCACACGGGGCCCCCCATCACCACAGCCCGCCTGGTGCTCCATCAGAGCCTGTTCACAGCGCTCCCCAGCAGAGCCTTTCCACGCTGCTCCCCAGCACCAAAGCCCAGTACACCGGGCTCCCCAGCCCTGCTCACCCTCTCCCCAGCACAGCACACGGGGGCCCCCAGCACAGCTCACCGGGCTCCCCTGAACCACAGCCCGCCTGGCTCTCCATCAGAGCTTGTTCAACCCTCTCCCAAGCAGACCCTGTCCACACGGCTCCCCAGCACCACAGCCTGCCTGGCTCTCCAGCAGAGCCTGTTCACACTGCTCCCCAGCAGAGCCTGTCTACACGGCTCCCCAGCAGCACCGCCCAGCACACCGGGCTCCTCTGCCCAGCTCACCGGGCTCCCCAGCACCACAGCCCACCTGGCTCTCAATCAGAGCCTGTTCAAACCACTCCCCAGAAGAGCCTGTCTACACGGCTCCCCATCACCACAGCCCAGCACACCGGGCTCCACAGCTCAGCTAACCGGTCTCCCCAGGACAGCACACGGGGCCCCCCAGCAACACAGCATGCCTGGCTGTCCATCAGAGCCTGCTCACAGCGCTCCGCAGCAGAGCCTGTCCACACGGCTCCCCAGCAGCACAGCCATGCACTCCGGGCTCCCCAGCACAGCACACGGGGGCCCCCAGTACAGCACACGGGGGCCCCCAGCACAGCACACGGGGGCCCCCAGCACCACAGCCCGCCTAGCTCTCCAGCAGAGCCTGTTTAATCCACTCCCCAACAGAGCCTGTCCACTCGGCTCCCCAGCACCACAGCCCAGTACACCGGGCTCCCCAGCCCAGCTCAACGGGCTACCCAGCACTGCACACGGCGGCCCCCAGCACCACAGTCCGCCTGGCTCTAAATCAGAGCATGTTCAACCCTTTCCCCAGCAGAGCCTGTACACACAGCTCCCCAGCACTACAGCCCAGCACACCGGGCTCCCCAGCCCAGCTCAACGGGCTCCCCAGCACAGCACACGGGGCCCCCCAGCACCACAGCAAGCCTGGCTCTCCATCAGAGCCTGTTCACACCACTCCCCAGAAGAGCCTGTCCACACAGCTCCCCAGCACCACAGCCCAGAACACCGGGCTCCCCAACACAGCACACGGGGACCCCCAGCACCACAGCCCGCCTGGCTCTCCATCAGAGCCTGTTCACACCGCTCCCCAGCAGAGCCTGTCTACACGGTTTGCCAGCACCACAGCCCAGCACACCGGGCTCCCCAGCCAAGCTCACCGGGCCCCCCACCACAGCACACGGGCGCCCCCAGCACCACAGCCCGCCTGGCTCTCCATCAGAGCCTGTTCACACCGCTCCCCAGCAGCACAGAACAGCACACCGGGTTCCCCAGCAAAGCACACGGGGGCCCCCAGCACCACGGCACGCCTGGCTCTCCAGCAGAGCCTGTTCAAACCACTCCCAAGCAGAGCCGGTCAACACGGCTCCCCAGCAGCACAGCCCAGCACACTGGCCTCCCCCGCCGATCTCATCGGGCTCCGCAGCACAGCACACGGGGCCCCCCAGCACCACAGCCCAGTACACTGGGCTACACAGCCCAGCTCACAGGGCTCCCCAGCACAGCACACTGGGCCCCCCAGCACCATAGCCTGCCTGGCTCTCCAACAAAGCTTGTTCACACCCCTCCACAGCAGAGCCTGTCTACACGGCTCCCCAGCACAACAGCCCAGCACACCGGGCTCCCCAGCCCAGCTCACCGGGCTCCCCAGCACAGCACACGGGGCCCCCCAGCACCAAAGCCCGCCTGGCTCTCCATCAGAGCCTGGTCACAGCGCTCCGCAGCAGAGCCTGTCCACACGACTCCCCAGCAGCACAGCCCAGCACACCGGGCTCCCCAGCCCAGCACACCGGGCTCCCCAGCCAAGCTCACCGGGCCCCCCACCACAGCACACGGGCGCCCCGAGCACCACAGCCCGCCTGACTCTCCATTAGAGCCTCTTCACACCGCTCCCCAGCAGAGCCTTTCCACACGGCTCCCCAGCACCACAACCCAGTACACCGGGGTCCTCTGCCCAGCTCACCGGGCTCCCAAGCACCACAGCCCGCCTGGCTCTCCATCAGAGCCTGTTCATACCACTCCCCAACCGAGCCTTTCCACACGGCTCCCCAGCAGCACAACCCAGAACACCGGGCTCCCCAGCCCAGCTCACCGGGCTCTCCATCAGGGCCTGTTCACACCCCTCCGCAGCAGAGCCTGTCTACACGGCTCCCCAGCACAAAAGCCCAGCACACCGGGCTCCCCAGCCCAGCTCACCGGGCTCCCCAGCACAGCACACGGGGCCCCCCAGCACCACAGCCGGCCTGGCTCTCCAGCAGAGCCTGTTCAAACCACTCCCCAGCAGAGCCTGTCCACACGGCTCCCCAACACCACAGCCCGCCTGGCTCTCCAGCAGAGCCTGTTCACAAAGCTCCCCAGCAGAGCCTGTCTACACGGCTCCCCAGCAGCACCGCCCAGCACACCGGGCTCCTCTGCCCAGCTCGCCGGGCTCCCCAGCACAGCACACGGGGCCCCCCAGCACCACAGCCCTCCTGGCTCTCCATCAGAGCCTGTTCAAACCACTCCCCAAGAGAGCGTGTCCACACGGCTCCCCAGCACCACAGCCCAGTACACTGGGCTCCCCAGCCCAGCTCAACGGGCTCCCCAAGACAGCACACGGTCCCCCCCATCACCACAGCCCGCCTGGCTCTCCATCAGAGCCTGTTCAAACCACTCCCCAGCAGAGCGAGTCAACACGGCTCCCAAGCACCACAGCCCAGCACACTGGGCTCCCCAGCCCAGCTCACCGGGCCCCCCAGCACCACAGCTTGGCTGGCTCTCCAGCAGAGCCTGTTCACACATCTCGCCAGAAGAGCCAGTATGCACGGCTCCCCAGCAGCACTGCCCAGCTCAGCGGGCTCCACAGCACAGCACACGGGGGCCCCCAGCACCACAGCCCGCCAGGCTCTCCAGCAGAGCCTGTCCACTCGGCTCACCAGCAGCACTGCCCAGCTCACCGGGCTCCCCAGCACAACACACGGGGCTTCCCAGCACCAAAGCCCGCCTGGCTCTCCATCAGAGCCTGTTCACACCGCTCCCCATCAGAGCCTGTCCACACGGCTCCCCGGGCACCACACCCCAACACACCAGACTCCCCAGCACTGGACACGGGGTCCCCCAGAACCACAGGCCGCCTGGCTCTCCAGCAGAGCCTGTTCACACCGCTCCACAGCAGAGCCTGTCCACAGGGCTCCCCAGCACCACAGCCCAGCACACCGGGCTCCCCAGCCGATCTCACAGGGCTCCCCAGCAGAGAACACGGGGCCACCCAGAACCACAGCCCCCCTGGCTCTCCAGCAGAGCCTTTTCACACCGCTCCCCAGCAGAGCCTGTCTACACGGCTCCCCAGCACCACAGCCCAGCACACCGGGCTCCCCAGCGCTGCTCACCGGACTCCCCAGCACAGCACACGGGGGCCCCCAGCACAGCTCACCGGGCTCCCCAGCACAGCACACGGGGGCCCCCAGCACCACAGCCCACCTGGCTGTCCAGCAGAGCCTTTTCAAACCACTCCCCAGCAGAGCCTGTCGACACGGCTCCCCAGCACCACAGCCCAGCACACCGGGCTCCCCGGCCAGGCTCAACGGGCTCCCCAGCACAGCACACGGGGCCCCCCAGCAGAGCCTGTCTACACGGTTGGCCAGCACCACCGCCCAGCACACCGGGCTCGCCAACCAAGCTCACCGGGCCCCCCAGCACCGCACACGGGGGCCCCCAGCACCACAGCCCGCCTGGCTCTCCAGCAGAGCCTGTTCAAAACACTCCCCAGCAGAGCCTGTCCACACGGCTCCCCATTACCACAGCCCAGCACACCGGGCTCCCCAGCACAGCACACGGGGGCCCCCAACACCACAGCCCTCCTGGCTCTACAGCAGAGCCTGTTCAAACCGCTCCCCAGCAGAGCCTGTCTACACGGCTCCCCAGCAGCACAGCCCAGCACACCGGGCTCCCCAGCCCAGCTCACCGGGGTCCCCAGCACCACAGCCCGGCTGACTCTCCATCAGAGCCTTTTCACACCGCTCCCCAGAAGAGCCTGTCCATACCGCTCGCCAGTACCACGGCCCAGCACACCGGGCTCCCCTGCACAGCACACGGGGCCCCCCAGCACCACAGCCCGCCTGGCTCTCCAGCAGAGCCGGTTCAAACCACTCGCCGGCAGAGCCTTTCCAAACGGCTCCCCAGCAGCAGAGCCCAGCACACCGGTCTCCCCAGCACATCACACGGGGGCCCCCAACACCACAGCCCGCCTGGCTCTCCAGCAGAGCCTCTTCAAATCACTCCCCAACAGAGCCTGTCCATACGGCTCCCCAGCAGAGCCTGTCTACACGGCTCCCCACCAGCACAGCCCAGCACACCGGACTCCCCAGCCCAGCTCACCGGGCTCCCCAGCCCAGCTCACCTGGCTCCCCAGCACAGAACACGGGGGCCCCCAGCACAGCTCACCGGGCTCCCCTAAACCACAGCCCGCCTGGCCCTCCATCAGAGCCTGTTCAACCCTCTCCCAAGCAGAGCCTGTCAACACGGCTCCCCAGCACCACAGCCCAGCACACCGGGCTCCCCAGCAAAGCACACGGGGGCCCCCAGCACCACAGCCCGCGTTGCTCTCCAGCAGAGCCTCTTTAAACCACTCCCCAGCACAGGCTGTCCACACGCCTCCCCAGCAGCACAGCCCAGAACACCGGGCTCCCCAGCACAGCACACGGGGCCCCAAAGCACCACAGCCCGCCTGGCTCTCCATCAGAGCCTGTTCAAACCACTCCCCATCAGAGCCTGTCCACACGGAAACCCAGCAGCACAGCCCAGCACACCGGGCTCCCCAGCCCAGCACACCGGGCTCCCCGGCACTGCACACGGGCCCCCCAGCACCACAGCCCGAATGGCTCCCCAGCAGAGCCTGTCTACACGGCTCCCCAGCACCACAGCCCAGCACACCGGGCTCCCCTGCCCAGCTCAACGGGCTCCGCAGCACAGCACACGGGGCCCCCCAACACCACAGCCCGCCTGACTCTCCATCAGAGCCTGTTCAACCCTCTCACCAGCAGAGCCTGTCCAGACGGCTTCCCAGCATCACAGCCCAGCACACTGAGCTCCGAAGCCCAGCTCACTGGGCTCCCGAGCACAGCACACGGGGGCCCCCAGCACCACAGCTCGGCTGGCTCTCCATCAGAGCCTTTTCACACCGCTCGCCAGCAGAGCCTGTCCACACGTCTCCCCAGCAGCACAGCCCAGCACACCGGGCTCCCCAGCCCAGCTCACCGGGCTCCCGACCAAAGCACACGGGGACCCTTCAGCACCACAGCCTGACTGGCTCTACATCTGAGCCTGTTCATTCCGCTCCCCAGCAGAGCCTGTTCAAACCAGTCCCCAAGAGAGCCTGTCCACACGGCTCCCCAGCACCACAGCCCAGCACACCGGGCTCCCCAGCCCAGCTCACCGGGCTCCCCAGCACAGCACACGGGTGCCCACACCATCACAGTCCGCCCTGCTCTCAATCAGAGCCTGTTCACACCGCTCCCCAGCAGAACCTGTCTACACGGCTCCCCATCACCACAGCCCAGCACACCGGGCTCCCCAGCCCACCTCACCGGGCTCACCAGGACAGCACACGGGGCCCCCCAGCACCACAGCCCGCCTGGCTCTCCATCAGAGCCTGGTCACAGCGCTCCGCAGCATAGCCTGTCTACAGTGCTCCCCAGCACCACAGCCCAGAACACCGGGCTCCCCAGCCCAGCTCACCGGGCTCCCCAGCACTGCACACGGGGCCCCCCAGCACCACAGCCCGCCTGGCTCTCGAGCAGAGAATGTTCAAACCACTCCCCAGCAGAGCCTGTCCACACGGCTCCCCAGCACCACAGCCCAGCACACCGGGCTCCCCAGCCCAGCTCAACGAGATCCCCAGCTCAGCACACGGGGCCCCCCAGCACCACAACCCGCCTGTCTCTCCATCAGAGCCTGTTCACTCCGCTCCCGAGCAGAGCCTGTTCAAACCACTCCCCAGCAGAGCCTGTACACACGGCTCCCCAGCCAAGCACACCGGGCTCCTCCGCCCAGCTCACCGGGCTCCCCAGCAAAGCACACGGGGGCCCCCCAGCACCACAGCCCACCTGGCTCTCCATCAGATCCTGTTCACACCGCTCCCAAGCAGAGCCGGTCCACACGCCTCCCCAGCAGCACAGCCCAGCACACCGGGCTCCCCAGCCCAGCTCACCGAGCTCCCCAGCACAGAACACAGTGCCCCCAATCACCACAGCTCACCTGGCTCTCCATCAGAGCCTGTTCACACCGCTCCCCAGCACAGCCTGTCCACACGGCTCACCAGCACCACAGTCCAGCACACCGGCCTCCCCAGCACCGCACACGGGGCCCCCCAGCAATACAGCCTGCCTGGCTCTGCATCAGAGCCTGTTCAAACCACTCCACAGCAGAGCCTGTCTACACTGCTCCCCTGCACCACAGCCCAGCACACCGGGCTTCCCAGCCAAGCTCAACGGGATCCTGAGCACAGCACACGGGTGCGCCCAGCACAACAGCCCGCCTGGCTCTCCATCAGAGCCTGTTCACACCCGTCCGCAGCAGAGCCTGTCTACACGGCTCCCCAGCACAAAAGCCCAGCTCACATGGCTCCCCAGCCCAGCTCACAGGGCTCCCCAGCACAGCACACGGGGCCCCCCAGCACCACAGCCTGCCTGGCTCTCCAGCAGAGCCTGTTCAAACCACTCCCCAGCAGAGCCTGTCCACACGGCTCCCCAACACCACAGCCCGCCTGGCTCTCAAGCAGAGCCTGTTAAACCAGTCCTCAGCAGAGCCTGTCCACACGGCTCCCCAGCACCACAGTCCAGCACAACGGGCTCCTCAGCCCAGCTCACCGGGCTCCCCAGCACAGCACACGGGGCCCCCCAGCACCACAGCCCGCCTGGCTCTCCATCAGAGCCTGTTCAAACCACTCCCCAGCAGAACCTGTCCACACGGCTCCCCAGCAGAACAGCCCAGCACACCGGGCTCCCCGGCCCAACTCACCGGGCTCCCCAGCACAGCACACGGGGGCCCGCAGCACCACAGCCCGCCTGGCTGTCCATCAGAGCCTGTTCACACCGCTGCCAGGCAGAGCCTTTCCACACGGCTCTCCAGCACCACAGCCAAGCACACCGTGCTCCCCAGCCCAGCTCAACGGGCTCCCGAGCACAGCACAAGGGAGCCCCCAGCACCACAGCCCGCCTTGCTCTCCATCAGAGCCTGTTCAAACCACTCCCCAGAAGAGCCTGTCCACACGGCTCCCCAGCAGAACAGCCCAGCACACCGGGCTCCGCAGCCCAACTCACCGGGCAACAGAGCAGAGCACACGGGGGCCCCCAGCACCACAGCCCGCCCGGCTCTCCATCAAGGCCTGTTCACACCGCTTCCCAGCAGACCCTGTCCACACGGCACCCCAGCAGCTCAGCCCAGCACACCGGGCCCCGCAGACCAGCTCACCGGGCTACCGAGCACAGCACACGGGGGCCCCCCAGCACCACAGCCCGCCTAGCTCTCCATCATGGCCTGTTCACACCGCTCCCCAGCAGAGCCTTTCCACACGGCTCCCCAGCACCCGTGCCCAGCACACCGGGCTCCCCAGCCAGGCTCAACGGGCTCCCCAGCATGGAACACCGGAACCCCCAGCACCATAGCCAGCCTGGCTCTCCATCAGAGCCACTTCACACCGTTCCCCAGCAGAGCCTTTCCACACGGTTCCCCAGCACAACAGCCCAGCACACCGGGCTCCCCAGCGCTGCTCACAGGGCTCCGTAGCAGAGCACACGGGGGCCCACACCACCACAGCCCGCCTGGCTCTCCATCAGAGCCTGTTCACACCGCTCCCCAGCAGAGCCTGTCTACACGGCTCCCCAGCAGTACAGCCCAGCACACCGCAGGACAGCCCGCCTGGCTCTCAAGCAGAGCCTGTTCACACCGCTCCCCAGCAGACCCGGTAGACACGGCTCCCCAGCAGCACAGAACAGCACACCGGGCTCCCCAGCACAGCACACGGGGCCCCCCAGCACCACAGCCCGCCTCGCTCTCCATCAGAGCCTGTTAACACCGCTCCCCAGCAGAGCCTGTCCACTCGGCTCCCCGGCACCACAGCCCAGCTCACCGGGCTCCCCAGCACAGCTCACCGGGCTCCCCAGCACAGCACACGGGAGCCCCCAGCACCACAGCCCGCCTGGCTCTCCAGCAGAGCTTGTTCAAACCAGGCCCCAGCAGAACCTGTCTACGCGGCTCCCCAGCACAACAGCCAAGCACACCGGGCTCCCGAGCCCACCTCACCGGGCTCCCCAGCACAGCACATAGGGCCCCCCAGCACCACATCCCGCCTGGCTCTCCAGCAGAGCTTGTTCAAACCACTCCCTAGCAGGGCCTGTCCACACGGCTCCCCAGCAGCACAGCCCATCACACCGGGCTCCCCAGCCCACCTCAATGGGCTTCCCAGCACAGCACACGGGGCCCCCCAGCACCACAGCCCGCCTGGCTCTCCAGCAGAGCCTGTTCAAACCGCTTCCCAGCTGACCCTGTCCACACGGCTCACCATCACCACAGATCAGCACACCGGGCTCCCCAGCCCAGCTCAACGGGCTCCCCAGCACAGCACACGGGGCCCCCAAGCACCACAGCCCGCCTGGCTCTCCAACAGAGCCTGTTCACACCGCTCCCTAGCAGAGCCTGTCCACACGGCTCCCCAGCAGCACAGCCCAGTTCACAGGGCTCCCCATCACAGTACACGGGGCCCCCCAGCTCCACAGCCCACCTGGCTCTCCAGCAGAGCCTGTTCATACCGCTCCCCAGCTGACTCTGTCCACACGGCTCCCCAGCACCACAGATCAGCACACCGGGCTCCCGTGCCCATCTCAACGGGCTCCCCAGCACAGCACACGGGGTCCCCCAGCACAGCACACGGGGGCCCCCACCACCACAGCCTGCCTGGCTCTCCATTAGAGCCTTTTCACACCGCTCCGCAGCAGAGCCTGTCTACACTGCTCCCCAGCACCACAGCCCAGCACACCGGGCTCCCCGGCCAAGCCCACCGGGCTCCCCAGCAGAGCACACGGGGCCCCCCAGCATCAAAGCCTGCCTGGCTCTCCATCAGAGCCATTTCACAGCGCTCCGCAGCAGAGCCTGTCCACACGCCTCCCCAGCAGCACAGCCCAGCACACCGGGCTCCCCAGCCCAGCTCACCGGGCTCCCCAGCAAAGCACACGGGGGCCCCCAAAACCACAGCCCGCCTGGCTCTCCGTCAGAGCCTGATCAAACCTCTCCCAACCAGAGACTGTCCATTCGGCTCCCCAGCAGCACAGCCCTGCACACCGGGCTCCCTAGCCCAGCTAACCGGGCTCCCCAGCACAGCACAAGGGGCCCCCCAGCAGAGCCTGTCTACACGGTTGGCCAGAACCACAGTCCAGTACACCGGTCTCCACAGCCCAGCTGACCGGGCCCCCCAGCACAGCACACGGGGGCCCCCAGCACCACAGCCCGCCAGGCTCTCCATCAGAGCCTGTAAAACCCTCTCCCCAGCAGAGCCTGTCTACACGGCTCCCCAGCACCACAGCACAGCACACCGGGCTCCCCAGCACAGCTCAACGGGCTCCCCAGCACAGCACACGGGACAACCCAGCACCACAGCCCGCCTGGCTCTCCAACAGAGCCTGGTCACAGCGCTCAGCAGCAGAGCCTGTCCACACGGCTCCCCAGCAGAGCCTGTCCACACGGCCCCGCAGCACCACAGCCGAGCACACCGGGCTCCCCAGCACAGCACACGGGGCACCCCAGCACCACAGCCCGCCTGGCTCTCCAGCAGAGCCTGTTCAAACATCTCGCCAGCTGAGCCTGTCAACACGGCTCCCCAGCAGCAGAACCCAGCACACCAGTCTCCCCAGCCCACCTCACCGGGCCCCCCAGCAGAGCACACGGGGGGCCCCAGCACCACAGCAAGCCTGGCTCTCCATCAGAGCCTGTTCACACCGCTCCCCAGCAGAGCCTGTCCAAGACGGCTCCCCAGCAGCACAGCCCAGCTCACCGGGCTCCCCAGCCCGGCTCACCAGGCTCCCCAGGACAGCACACGGGGGCCCCCAGCACCACAGCCCGCCTGTCTCTACATCAGAACCTCTTCACACCGCTCCCCAGAAGAGCCTTTCCACACGGCTCCCCAGCACCACAGGCCAACACACCGGACTCCCCAGCCCTGCTCAGCGGGCTCCCCACCACAGCACACGGGGGCCCCCAGCACCACAGACCTCCTGGCTCTCGAGCAGAGCCTGTTCACACCGCTCCCCAGCAGAGCCTGTCTACGCGGCTACCCAGCACCACAGCCCAGAACACCGGGCTCCCCAGACCAGCTCACCGGGCTCACGAGCACAGCACACGGGGGCCCCCAAAACCACAGCCGGCCTGGCTTTCCATCAGAGCCTGTTCACACCGCTCCTCAGCAGAGCCGGTCCACACGGCTCCCCAGCAGCACACCCCAGGACACCGGGCTTGCCAGCACATCACACGGGGGCCCCCAGCACTGGACACGGGGGGCCCCCAGAACCACAGGCCGCCTGGCTCTCCAGCAGAGCCTGTTCACACCGCTCCACAGCAGAGCCTGTCCACAGGGCTCCCCAGCACCACAGCCCAGCACACCGGGCTCCCCAGCCGATCTCACAGGGCTCCCCAGCAGAGAACACGGGGCCACCCAGAACCACAGCCCCCCTGGCTCTCCAGCAGAGCCTTTTCACACCGCTCCACAGCAGAGCCTGTCCACACGGCTCCCCAACATAACAGCCCAGCACACCGGGCTCCCCAGCCCAGCTCACCGGGCTCCCCAGCACCACAGCCCCCCTGGCTCTCCAGCAGAGCCTGTTCACACCGCTCCCCAGCAGAGCCTGTCCACACGGCTCCCCAGCACCACAGCCCAGCTCAACGGGCTCCCCAGCACAGCACACGACGCCCCCAGCACCACAGCCCGCCTGGCTCTCCATCAGAGCCTGTTCAAACCGCTCCCCAGCAGAGCCTGTCCACACGGCTCCGCAGCACCACAGCCCAGCTCACCGGGCTCTCCAGCACTGCACACGGGGGCCCCCAATACCACAGCCCGCCTGGCTTTCCATCAGAGACTGATCACACCGCTCCCCAGCAGAGCCTGTCAACACGGCTCCCCAGCAGCACAGCCCATCACACCGCAGCACAGCCCGCCTGGCTCTCCATCAGAGCCTGTTCAAACCGCTCCCCAGCAGATCCTGTCAACACGGCTCCCCAACAGCACAGCCCAGCGCACTGGCCTCCCCAGGCCAGCTCACCGGGCTCCCCAGCAAATCACACGGGGCCCCCCAGCACCACAGCCCACCTGGCTCTCCATCAGAGCCTGTTCACACCGCTCCCCAGCAGAGCCTGTCTACAGGACTACCCTGCAGCACAGCCCAGCACACCGGGCTCCCCAGCCCAGCTCACCGGGCTCACCAGCACAGCACACGGGGGCCCCCAATACCACAGCCCGCCTGGCTTTCCATCAGAGACTGATCACACCGCTCCACAGCAGATCCGGTCCACACGGCTCCCCAGCAGCACACCCTAGGACACGGGGCTTTCCAGCACAGCACACGGGGGCCCCCAGCACCACAGCCCGCCTGGCTCTCCAGCAGAGCCTGTTCAAACCACTCCCCAGCACAGCCTGTCCACACACCTCCCCAGCAGCACAGCCCAGCACACCGGGCTCCCCAGCCCAGCTCACCAAGCTCCCCAGCAAAGCACACGGGGGCCCCCAACACCACAGCCCGCCTGGCTCTCCATCAGAGCCTGTTCAAACCTATCCCCAGCAGGGACTGTCCCTACGGCTCCCCAGCAGCACAGCCCTGCACACCGGGCTCCCCAGCGCAGCACACGGGGGCCCCCAGCACCACAGCCCGCCTGGCTCTCCATCAGAGACTGTTCACACCGCTCCCCAGCAGAGCCTGTTCACTCCGCTCCCCAGCAGAGCCTGTCTACACGGCTCCCCAGCACCACAGCCCAGCACACCGGGCTCCCCAGCCCATCTCACCGGGCTCCCCAGCACAGCACACGGGGCCCCCCTGCACCACAGCCCGCCTGGCTCCCCAGCAGAGCCTGTTCAAACCAGTCCCTAAGACAGCCTTTTCAAACCACTCCCCAGCAGAGCCTGTCCACACGGCTCCCAAGCAGCACAGCCAAGCACAACGGGCTCCCCAGCCCAGCTCACCGGGCTCCCCAGCACAGCACACGGGGGCCCCCAGCAGCACAGCGCGCCTTGCTCTCCAGCAGAGCCTGTTGAAACCGCTCCCCAGCAGATCCTGACCACACGGCTCCCCAGATGCACAGCCCAGCACACCGGGCTGGCCAGCCCAGCTCACCGGGCTCCCCAGCACAGCACACGTGGGCCCCCAGCACCACAGCCCGCCTGGCTCTCCATCAGACCCTTTTCACAAAGCTCACCAGAAGAGCCTGTCTACACGGCTCCCCAGCAGCCCCGCACACCGCAGCACAGCCCGCCTGGCTCTCCATCAGAGCCTGTTCACACCGCTTCGCAGCAGACCCTCTCCACACGGCACGCCAGCAGCTCAGCCCAGCACACTGGGCTCGGCAGCCCAGCACACCGGGCTACCGAGCACAGGACACGGGGGCCCCCAGCACCACAGCCCGCCTGGCTCTCCATCAGAGCCTATTCACACCGCTCCGCAGCACAGCCTGTCTACACGGCTCCCCATCACCAAGGCCCAGCACACCGGCCTTCCCAGCACCACAGCCCAGCACACGGGGCTCCCCAGCCCAGCACACCGGGCTCCCCAGCACAGCAGACGGGGCCCCCCAGCACCACAGCCCGAATGGCTCCCCAGCAGAGCCTGTCTACACGGCTCCACAGCAGCACAGCCCAGCACACTGGCCTCCCCAGCCCAGCTCACCGGGCTCCCCAGCACAGCACACGGTTCCCCAGCAGAACAGCCCAGCACACCGGGCTCCCCAGCACCACAGCCCAGCACACGGGGCTCCCCAGCCCAGCACACCGGGCTCCCCAGCACAGCACACGGGGCCGCCCAGCACCACAGCCCGCCTGGCTCTCCATCAGAGCCTGTTGAAACCACACCCCAGAGGAGCCTGTCCACACGGCAACCCAGCACCACAGCCCAGCACACCGGGCTCCCAAGCCCAGCTCACCGGGCTCCCCTGCACACGGGGGCCCTCAGCAACACAGCACGCCTTGCTCTCCAGCAGAGCCTGTTCACACCGCCCCCCACCAGAGCCTGTCCACACGGCTCCCCAGCACCACAGCCCAGCACACCGGGCTCGCCAGCACAGCACACGGGGGCCCACAGCACCACAGCCCGCCAGGTTCTCCAGCAGAGCCTGTTTACAACGCTCCCCAGCAGAGCCTGTCTACACGGCTCGCCAGCAGAACAGCCCAGCACACCGGGCTCCCCAGCCCAGAACACCGGGTTCCCCAGCACAGCACACGGGGGCCCCCAGCACCACGGCCCGCCTGGCTCTCCAGCAGAGCCTGTTCAAAACACTCCCAAGCAGAGCCGGTCCACACGGCTCCCCAGCAGCACTGCCCAGCACATTAGCCTTCCCAGTCCATCTCACCGGGCTCCCCAGCACTGCACACGGGGCCCCCCAGCACCACAGCCCACCTGGTTCTCCATCAGAGCCTGTTCACACCGCTCCCCAGCAGAGCCTTTCCAAACTGCTCCCCAGCACCACAGCCCAGCACACCGGGCTCCCAAGCGCTGCTCACCGGACTCCCCAGCACAGCACACGGGGGCCCCCAGCACAGCTCACCGGGCTCCCCAGCAAAGCACACGGGGCCCCCAAGCACCACAGCCCGCCTGGCGCTCCATCAGAGCATGTTCACACCGCTCCCCAGTAGAGCCTGTACACACGGCTCCCCAGCACCACAGCCCAGCACACCGGGCTCCACAGCCCAGCTCACCGGGCTCCCCAGCACAGCCCCCGGGGGCACCCAGCACCACAGCCTGCCTGTCTCTCCATCAGAGCCTGTTCACACCGCTCCCCAGCAGAGCCTGTCCACACAGCTCCCCAGCAGCACAGCCCTGTACACCGGGCTCGCCAGCCCAGCAAACCGGGCTCCCCAGCACAGCACACGGGGGCCTCCAGCCCCACAGCCCGCTTGGCTCTCCATCAGAGACTGTTCACACCGCTCCCCAGCAGAGCCTGTTCACACCGCTCCCCAGCAGAGCCTTTCCACACAACTCCCCAGCACCACAGCCCAGAACGCCGGGCTCCCCAGCCTACCTCAACGGGCTACCCAGCACAGCACAACGGGCTCCCCAGCCCAGGTCACCGGGCTCCCCAGCACAGCACAAGGGGCCCCCAGCACCACAGCTCGCCTGGCGCTCCATCAGAGCCTGTTCACACCGCTCCCCAGCAGAGCCTTTCCAAACTGCTCCCCAGCACCACAGCCCAGCACACCGGGCTCCCAAGCGCTGCTCACCGGACTCCCCAGCACAGCACACGGGGGCCCCCAGCACAGCTCACCGGGCTCCCCAGCACAGCACACGGGGCCCCCAAGCACCACAGCCCGCCTGGCGCTCCATCAGAGCATGTTCACACCGCTCCCCAGTAGAGCCTGTACACACGGCTCCCCAGCACCACAGCCCAGCACACCGGGCTCCACAGCCCAGCTCACCGGGCTCCCCAGCACAGCCCCCGGGGGCACCCAGCACCACAGCCTGCCTGACTCTCCATCAGAGCCTGTTCACACCACTCCCCAGCAGAGCCTGTCCACACAGCTCCCCAGCAGCACAGCCCTGTACACCGGGCTCGCCAGCCCAGCAAACCGGGCTCCCCAGCACAGCACACGGGGGCCTCCAGCCCCACAGCCCGCTTGGCTCTCCATCAGAGACTGTTCACACCGCTCCCCAGCAGAGCCTGTTCACACCACTCCCCAGCAGAGCCTTTCCACACAACTCCCCAGCACCACAGCCCAGAACGCCGGGCTCCCCAGCCTACCTCAACGGGCTACCCAGCACAGCACACGGGACCCCCCAACACCACAGCCCGCCTGGCTCTCCATCAGACCCTGTTCACACCGCTCCCCAGCAGAGCCTGTTCACACCGCTCCGCAGCAGAACCTGTCTACGAGGCTCCCCAGCACAACAGCCAAGTACACCGGGCTCCCGAGCCCACCTCACCGGGCTCCCCAGCACAGCACACAGGGCCCCCCAGCACCACAGCCCGCCTGGCTCTCCAGCAGAGCTTGTTCAAACCACTCCCCAGCAGAACCTGTCCACACGGCTCCCCAGCACCACAGCCCACCACACCGGGCTCCCCAGCCCAGCTCAACGGGCTCCCCAGCACAGAGCACGGGGCCCCTCAGCACCATAGCCCCCCTGGCTCTCCATCAGAGCCTGTCCACACCGCTCCCCAGCAGAGCCTGTCCACACGGCTCCCCAGCACCACGGCCCAGCACACGGGGCTCACCAGCCCAGCTCAACGGGCTCCCCAGCACAGCACACGGGGCCCCCCAGCACCACAGCCTTCCTGGCTCTCCATCAGAGCCATTTCACATCGCTCCGCAGCAGAGCCTGTCCACACGCCTCCCCAGCAGCACAGCCCAGCACACCGGGCTCCCCAGCCCAGCTCACCGGGCTCCCCAGCAAAGCACACGGGGGCCCCCAAAACCACAGCCCGCCTGGCTCTCCATCAGAGCCTGTTCAAACCTCTCCCCAGCAGAGACTGTCCATTCGGCTCCCCTGCAGCACAGCCCTGCACACCGGGCTCCCTAGCCCAGCTGACCGGGCTCCCCAGCACAGAACACGGGGCCCCCCAGCAGAGCCTGTCTACACGGTTGGCCAGCACCACAGTCCAATACACCGGGGTCCCCAGCCCAGCTTACCGGGCCCCCCAGCACCGCACACGGGGGCCCACAGCACCACAGCCTGCCTGGCTCTCCATCAGAGCCTGTTCAACCCTCTCCCCAGCAGAGCCTGTCCACACGGCTCCCCAGCAGCACAGCCCAGCACACCGGGCCCAGCCCAGCTCACCGGGCTCCCCAGGCCTGCTCACCGGGCTCCGTAGCAGAACACACGGGGGCCCCCAGCACCACAGCCCGCCTGGCTCTCCATCAGAGCCTGTTCACATCGCTCCCCAGCAGAGCCTGTCTACACGGCTACCCAGCACCACAGCCCAGCTGACCGGGCTACTCTGCCCAGCTCAACGGGCTCCCCAGCACAGCACACGGGGCCCCACAGCACACGGGGCTTCCCAGCACCACAGCCCGCCTGGCTATCCAGCAGAGACTGTTCAAACCACTCCCCAGCAGAGCCTGTCCACGCGGCTCCCCAGCACCACAGCCAAGCACACCGGGCTCCCCAGCCCAGCTCAACGGGCTCCCCAGCACAGCTCACCGGGCTCCCCAGCCCAGCTCAACGGGCTCCCCAGCACAGCTCACCGGGCTCCCCAGCCCAGCTCACCGGGCTCACCAGCACAGCACACGGGGGCCCCCAACACCACAGCCCGCCTGGCTTTCCATCAGAGCCTGTTCACACCGCTCCTCAGCAGAGCCGGTCCACACGGCTCCCCAGCAGCACACCCTAGGACACCGGGCTTGCCAGCACAGCACACAGGGGCCCCCAGCACAACAGCCCGCCTGGCTCTCCAGCAGAGCCTGTTCAACCACTCCCCAGCACAGCCTGTCCACACGCCTCCCCAGCAGCAAAGCCCAGCACACCGGGCTCCCCAGCCCAGCTCACCGGGCTCCCCAGCAAAGCACACGGGGGCCCCCAACACCACAGCCCGCCTGGCTCTCCATCATAGCCTGTTCAAACCATTCCCCAGCAGAGACTGTCCATACGGCTCCCTAGCAGCACAGCCCTGCACACCAGGCTCCCCAGCACAGCACACGGGGGCCCCCAGCACCACAACCCGCCTGGCTCTCCATCAGAGACTTTTCACACCGCTCCCCAGCAGAGCCTGTTCACTCCGCTCCCCAGCAGAGCTTGTCTACACGGCTCCCCAGCACCACAGCCCAGCACACCGGGCTCCCAAGCCCAGCTCACCGGGCTCCCCAGCACAGCACACGGGGCCCCCCAGCACCACAGCCCGCCTCTCTCCCTAGCAGAGCCTGTTCAAACCACTCCCCAGCAGTCGCTGTCCACACGGCTCCCCAGCAGCACAGCCGAGCACAGCGGGCTCCCCGGCCAAGCTCACCGGGCTCCCCAGCACAGCACACGGGGGCCTCCAGCCCCACAGCCCGCTTGGCTCTCCATCAGAGACTGTTCACACCGCTCCCCAGCAGAGCCTGTTCACACCGCTCCGCAGCAGAGCCTGTCTACACGGCTCCCCAGCACCACAGCCCAGCACACCGGGCTCCCCAGCGCTGCTCACCGGACTCCCCAGCACAGCACACGGGGGCCCCCAGCACAGCTCACCGGGCTCCCCAGCACAGCACACGGGGGCCCCCAGCACCACAGCCCACCTGGCTGTCCAGCAGAGCCTTTTCAAACCACTCCCCAGCAGAGCCTGTCCACACGGCTCCACAGCACCACAGGACAGCACACCGGGATCCCCAGCCCAGCTCACCGGGCCCCCCAGAACACCACACTGGGGCCCCCAGCACCACAGCCCGCCTGCCTCTCCATCAGAGCCTGTCTACACGGCTCCCCAGCACCACAGCACAGCACACCGGGCCCCCCAGCACCAATGCCCGCCTGGCTCCCCAGCAGAACCTGTCCACACGGCTCCCCAGAAGCACAGCCCATCACACCGGCATCAGCAGCACAGCACACGGGGGCCCCCAGCACCACAGCCCGCCTGGCTCTCCAGCAGAGCCTTTTCACACCGCTCCCCAGCAGAGCCTGTCTACACGGCTCCCCAGCACCACAGCCCAGCACACCGGGTTTCCCCAGCCCAGCACACGGGTCCCCCCAGCACCACAGCCCGCCTGGCTCTCCAGCAGAGCCTGTTCACACCGCTCCCTAGCAGAGCGTATTCACACCGCTCCTCAGCAGAGCCGGTCCACACGGCTCCCCAGCAGCACACCCTAGGACACCGGGCTCCCCAGCCCAGCTCACCGGGCTCCACAGCACCACTGCCCGCCTGGCTCTCCATCAGAGCCTGTTCAAACCTCTCCCCAGCAGAGCCTGTCCACACGGCTCCCCAGCACCACAGCCCAGAACACAGGGCTCCCCAGCCCAGCTCAACGGGCTCCCCAGCACAGCACACGAGGCCCCCAAGCACCACAGCCCGCCTGGCTCTCCAACAGAGCCTGTTCACACCGCTCCCTAGCAGAGCCTGTCCACATGGCTCCCCAGCAGCACAGCCCAGTTCACAGGGCTCCCCATCACAGAACACGGGGCCCCCCAGCACCACAGCCCGCCTGGCTCTCCAGCAGAGCCTGTTCACACCGCTCCCTAGCAGAGCCTATTCACACCGCTCCCCAGCAGAGCCTGTCAACACGGCTCCCCAGCAGCACAGCCCTGGACAACGGTCTCCCCAGCCCAGCTAACCGGGCTCCCCATTACAGCACACGAAGCCTCCAGCACCACAGCCCGCCTGGCTCCCCAGCAGAGCCTGTTCAAACCACTCCCCAGCAGTCCCTGTCCACACGGCTCCCCACCAGCACAGCCTAGCACAGCGGGCTCCCCAGCACAGCACACGGGGGCCACCAGCACCACATCCCGCCTGGCTCTCCATCATGGCCTGCTCACACCGCTCCCCAGCAGAGCCTGTCCACACGGCTCCCCAGCACCACAGCCCAGCACACCGGGCTCCCCGGCCAGGCTCAACGGGCTCCCCAGCACAGCACACGGGGCCCCCAAGCAGAGCCTGTCTACACGGTTGGCCAGCACCACAGCCCAGCACACCGGGCTCGCCAACCAAGCTCACCGGGCCCCCCAGCTCCGCACACGGGGGCCCCCAGCACCACATCCCGCCTGGCTCTCCATCAGAGCCTGTTCACACAGCTCCGCAGCAGAACCAGTCTACACTTTTCGCCAGCACCACAGCCCAGCACACCGGGCTCCCCAGCCCAGCTCAACGGGCTCCCGAGCACAGCACACGGGGGCCCCCAGCACCACAGCCCGCCTGGCTCTCCATCAGAGCCTCTTCAATCCGCTCTCCAGCAGAGCATGTCTTCACGGTTCGCAAGCACCACAGCCCAGCACACCGGGCTCCCCAGCACAGCACACGAGGGGCCCCAGCACCACAGCCCGCCCTGCTCTCCAGCAGAGCCTATTCACACCGCTCCCCAGCAGAGCCTGTCCACACGGCTCCCCAGCAGCACAGCCCAGCTCACCCCGCTCCCCAGCACATCACACGGGGGCCCCCAAAACCACAGCCCACCTGGCTCTCCAGCAGTTGTTTTCAAACCACTCCCCAGCACAGCCTGTCCACACGCCTCCCCAGCAGCACAGCCCAGCACACGGGGCTCCCCAGCCCAGCTCACCGGGCTCCCCAGCAAAGCACACGGGGGCCCCCAACACCACAGCCCGCCTGGCTTTCCATCAGAGCCTGTTCACACCGCTCCCCAGCAGAGCCTTTTCCACACCGCTCCCCAGCAGAGCCTGTCCACACGGCTCCCCAGCAGAACAGCCCAGCACACCGGGCTCCCCAGCCCAGCTCAACGGGCTCCCCAGCACAGCACATGGGGGCCCCCAGCACCACAGCCCGCCTGGCTTTCCAACAAAGCCTGTTTACACCCTTCCACAGCAGAGCCTGTCTACACGGCTCCCCAGCACAACAGCCCGCCTGGCTCTCCAGCAGAGCCTGTTCACACCGCTCCCCATCAGAGCCTGTGTACACGGCTCCCCATCACCACAGCCCAGCACACCGGGCTCCCCAGCCCAGCTCACCGGTCTCCCCAGGACAGCACTCGGGACCCCCCAGCACCACAGCCCACCTGGCTCTACATCAGAGCCTGGTCACAGCGCTCCGCAGCAGAGCCTGCCCACACGGCTCCCCAGCAGCACAGCCCAGTACACCGGGCTCCCCAGCCCAGCTCACCGGGCTCCCCAGCCCAGCTCAACGGGCTCCCCAGCACAGCACACGGGGCCCCCCAGCACCACAGCCCGCCTGGCTCTCCGGCACAGCCTGTTTAAACCGCTCCCCAGCAGAGCCTGTCCACACGGCTCCCCAGCACCACAGCCCAGCACACCGGGCTCCTAAGCCCAGCTCACCGGGCTCCCCAGCACAGCACACGGGGGCCCCCAGTACCACAGCCCGCCTGGCAATCCAGCAGACCCTGTTCAAACCACTCCCCAGCAGAGCCTGTGCACACGGCTCCCCAGCACCACCGCCCAACACACCGGGCTCCAAAGCCCAGCTTAACGGGCTCCCAGCACAGCACACGGGGCCCCCCAGAACCACAGCCCGCCTGGCTCTCCATCAGAGCCATTTCACACCGCTCCCCAGCAGAGCCTGTCCACATGGCTCCCCAGCACCACAGCCCAGCTCACCGGGCTCTCCAGCACTGCACACGGGGCCCCCCAGCACCACAGCCCGCCTGTCTCTCCATCAGAGCCTGTTCACACCGCTCCCCAGAGGAACGTGTCCACACGGCACCCCAGCAGCTCAGCCCAGCACACCGGGGTCCGCAGCCCAGCTCACCGGGCTTCCGAGCACAGCACACGGGGCCCCCCAGCACCACAGCCCGCCTGGCTCTCCATCAGAGCCTTTTCACACCGCTTCCCAGCAGACCCTGTACACACGGCACCCCAGCAGCTCAGCCCAGCACACCGGGCTCCGCAGCCCAGCTCACCGGGCGACCGAGCACAGCAAACGGGGGCCCCCAGCACCACAGCCCGCCCATCTCTATCAGAGCCTGTTAACACCACTTCCCAGCAGACCCTGACCACACGGCACCCCAGCAGCTCAGCCCAGCACACCGGGCCCCGCAGCCCAGCTCACCGGGTTACCGAGCACAGCACACGGGGGCCCCCCAGCACCACAGCCCAACTGGCTCTCCATCAGAGCCTTTTCACACCGCTTCCCAGCAGACCCTGTCCACACGGCACGCCAGCAGCTCAGCCAAGCACACCGGGCTCCCCAGCGCAACTCACCGGGCCCCCCAGCACAACACAAGGGGCCCCCCAGCACCACAGCCCGCCTGGCTCTCCATCAGAGCCTGTTCACACCGCTCCCCAGCAGAACCTGTTCACTCCGCTCCCCAGCAGAGCCTGTCTACACGGCTCCCCAGCACCACAGCCCAGCACACCGGGCTCCCCAGCCCAGCTCACCGGGCTCCCCAGCACAGCACACGGGGCCCCCCAGCCCGCCTGGCTCCCCAGCAGAGCCTGTTCAAACCAGTCCCCAAGGGAGCCTGTTCAAACCACTCTGTCAGGAGAGGATCCCCGATCGCCTCATGACCTGCTGGGAGAATAATCAATAGAGTCAGACACAGAGAGATTCTTTGTACAAAGGGCACCCTGCTCAGTACAATCTACCAAGGCAGAGTCGCGCTGAGCAGTTCCTTGTTCCTTTATTTATACAAAAGCTGGGTTACACAGAGAAACCCGAGCAGGGGCGGTCCCTGCTCGGAGCAGTTGTAAGGAAGTAGCAGAGAGCAAGAACACATGTGAGGAGCATATATGTGAGGAATCAGTTACGCTGGTTCCTCCTATTAAATAAATCTTGAGTGAGCTGATAAGTGACATCTAAGTTTTCTTCTAACACACTCCCCAGCAGAGCCTGTCCACACGGCTCCCAAGCAGCACAGCCCAGCACACCGGGCTCCCCAGCCCAGCTCACCGGGCTCCCCAGCACAGCACACGGGGGCCCGCAGCAACACAGCGCGCCTTGCTCTCCAGCAGAGCCTGTTGAAACCGCTCCCCAGCAGATCCTGTCCACACGGCTCCCCAGATGCACAGCCCAGCACACCGGGCTGCCCAGCCCAGCTCACCGGGCTCCCCAGCACAGCACACGTGGGCCCCCAGCACCACAGCCCGCCTGGCTCTCCATCAGAGTCTGTTCACAAAGCTCCCCAGAAGAGCCTGTCTACACGGCTCCCCAGCAGCCCCGCACACCGCAGCACAGCCCGCCTGGCTCTCCATCAGAGCCTGTTCACACCGCTTCCCAGCAGACCCTCTCCACACGGCACGCCAGCAGCTCAGCCCAGCACACTGGGCTCCGCAGCCCTACCGAGCACAGGACACGGGGGCCCCCAGCACCACAGCCCGCCTGGCTCTCCATCAGAGCCTGTTCACACCGCTCCGCAGCAGAGCCTGTCTAGACGGCTCCCCATCACCAAAGCCCAGCACACCGGGCTCCCCAGCACCACAGCCCAGCACACGGGGCTCCCCAGCCCAGCACACCGGGCTCCCCAGCACAGCTGACGGGGCCCCCCAGCACCACAGCCCGAATGGCTCCCCAGCAGAGCCTGTCTACACGGCACCCCAGCACCACAGCTCAGCACACCGGGCTCCCCTGCCCAGCTCAACGGGCTCCCCAGCACAGCATACAGGGGCCCCCGAGCACCACAGCCCGCCTGGCTCTCCATCAGAGCCTTTTCACACCGCTCCCCAGCAGAGCCTGTCCACACAGCTCCCAAGCACCACAGCCCAGCACACCGGGCTCCCCAGCCCAGCTCACCGGGCCGCCCAGCACAGCACACGGGGGCCCCAAGCACTCCAGCCCGCCTGGCTCTCCATAAGAGCCTGTTCACACCGCTCCGCAGCAGAGCCTGTCTACACGGCTCCCCAGCAAAACAGCCCAGCACACCGGGCTCCCCAGCCCAGCTCATCGGGCTCCACAGCACAGCACACAGGGCCCCACAGAACCACAGCCCGCCTGGCTCTCCAGCAGAGACTGTTCAAACCACTCCCCAGCATAGCCTGTCCACACGGCTCCCCAGCAGAACAGCCCAGCACACCGGGCTCCCCAGCCTTGCTCACCGGGTTCCCCAGCACAGCACAAGAGGCCCCCCAGCACCACAGCCCGCCTGGCTCTCCATCAGAGCCTGTTCAACCCTCTCCCCAGCAGAGCCTTTCCCCACGGCTCCCCAGCACAACAGCCCAGCACACCGGGCTCCCCGGCCCAACTCAACGGGCTCCCCAGCACAGCACACGGGCCCCCCCAGCACAGCACACGGGGCTTCCCAGCACAACAGCCCGCCTGGCTCTCCATCAGAGCCTGTTCAACCCTCTCCCCAGCAGAGTCTGTCCACACGGCTCCTCAGCACCACAGCCCAGCACACCGGGCTCCCCAGCCCAGCTCAACAGGCTCCCCAGCACAGCACACGGGACAACCCAGCACCACAGCCCGCCTGGCTCTCCATCAGAGACTGTTCACACCGCTCCCCAGCAGAGCCTGTTCACTCCGCTCCCCAGCAGAGCCTGTCCACACGGCTGCCAAGCAGCACAGCCCAGCACACCGGGCTCCCCAGCCCACCTCACTAGGCTCCCGAGCACAGCACATGGGGGCCCCCATCACCACAGCCACGTGGGCTCTCCATCAGAGCCTGTTCACAATGCTCCCCAGCTGAGCCTGTCTACACGGCTCCCCAGCACCACAGCCCAGCACACGGGGATCCCCAGCCCACCTCACCGGGCTCCCCAGCACAGAACACGGGGGCCCCCAGCACCACAGCAAGCCTGGCTCTCCATCAGAGCCTCTTCACACCGCTCCCCAGCAGAGCCTTTCCACACGGCTCCCCAGCACCACAGCCCAGCACACCGAGCTCCCCAGCCCTACTCACCGGCCTCCGTAGCAGAGCACACGGGGGCCCCCAGCACCACAGCCCGCCAGGCTCTCCATCAGAGCCTGTTCACACCGCTCCCAAGTAGAGCCTGTCTACAGGGCTCCCCAGCAGCACAGCCCAGCACACCGCAGCAAAGCCCGCCTGGCTCTCCAGCAGAGCCTGTTCACACGGCTCCCCAGCAGATCCGGTCCACACGGCTCCCCAGCAGCACAGAACAGCACACCGGCTTCCCCAGCACAGCACACGGGGGCCCCCAGCACCACGGCCCGCCTGGCTATCCAGCAGAGCCTGTTCAAATCACTCCCAAACAGAGCCGGTCCACACGGCTCCCCTGCAGCACAGCCCAGCACACTGGCCTCCCAAGCCCAGCTCACCGGGCTCCCCAGCACAGAACACAGGGGCCCTCCAGCACCTCAGCCCACCTGGCTTTCCAGCAGAGCCTCTTCACAAGGCTCCCCAGCACAGCCTGTCCACACGGCACCCCAGCAGCACAGCCCAGCACACTAGGCTCCACAGCCGATCTCACCGGGCTCCCCAGCACAGCACACGGGGGCCCCAAGCACCACAGCCCGCGTTGCTCTCCAGCAGAGCATGTTCAAACCACTCCCCAGCACAGCCTGTCCACACGCCTCCCCAGCAGCACAGCACAGAACACCGGGCTCCCCAGCCCAGCTCACCGGGCTCCCCAGCACAGCACACGGGGGCCCCCAACACCACAGCCCGCCTGGCTTTCCATCAGAGCCTGTTCACACCGCTCCTCAGAAGAACCGGTCCACACGGGTCCCCAGCAGCACACCCTAGGACACCGGGATTGCCAGCACAGCACACGAGGGCCCCCAGCACAGCGCACGGGGGCCCGCAGCACCACAGCCCGCCTGGCTCTCCAGCAGAACATGTGAAAACCACTCCCCAGCACAGCCTGTCCACACGCCTCCCCAGCAGCAGAGCCCAGCACACCGGGCTCCCCAGCCCAGCTCACCGGGCTCCCCAGCAAAGCACACGGGGGCCCCCAACACCACAGCCCGCCTGGTTCTCCATCAGAGCCTTGTCAAACCGTTCCCCAGCAGAGACTGTCCATATGGCTCCCCAGCAGCACAGCCCTGCACACCGGGCTCCCCAGCCCAGCTCAACGGGCTCCCCAGCACAGCACACGGGGGCCTCCAGCACCACAGCCCGCTTGGCTCTCCATCAGAGACTGTTCACACCGCTCCCCAGCAGAGCCTGTTCACTCCGCTCCCCAGCAGAGCCTGTCTACACGGCTCCCCAGCACCATAGCCCAGCTCACCGGGCTCTCCAGCCCAGCTCACCGGGCTCCCCAGCACAGCACACGGGGCGCCCCGGCAACACAGCCAGCCTGGCTCCCCAGCAGAGCCTGTTGAAACCACTCCCCAGCAGAGCCTGTCCACACGGCTCCCCTGCACCACAGCCCATCACACCGGGCTCCCCGGCCAAGCCCACCGGGCTCCCCAGCACAGCACACGGGGGCCACCAGCACCACATCCCGCCTGGCTCTCCATCATGGCCTGTTCACACCGCTCCCCAGCAGAGCCTGTCCACACGGCTCCCCAGCACCACAGCCCAGCACACCGGGCTCCTCAACCCAGCTCACCGGGCTCCCCAGCACAGCACACGGGGGCCCCCAGTACCACAGCCCGCCTGGCAATCCAGCAGACCCTGTTCAAACCACTCCCCAGCAGAGCTTGTCCACACGGCTCCCCAGCACCACAGCCCAACACACCGGGCTCCGAAGCCCAGCTCAACGGGCTCCCCAGCACAGCACACGGGGCCCCCCAGAACCACAGCCCGCCTGGCTTTCCATCAGAGCCATTTCACAGCGCTCCCCAGCAGAGCCTGTCCACACGGCTCCCCAGCACCACAGCCCAGCTCACCGGGCTCGCCAGCACTTCACACGGGGCCCCCCAGCACCAAAGCCCGCCTGGCTCTACATCAGAGCCTGTTCACTCCGCTCCCCAGCAGAGCCTGTTCAAACCACTCCCCTACAGAACCTGTACACAAGGCTCCCCAGCACCACAACCCAGCACACCGGTCTCCCAATTCCAGCTCAACGGGCTCCCCAGCACAGCACACGGGGCCCCCAAGCACAGCACACGGGGCGTCCCTGCACAACAGCCCGCCTGGCTCTCCATCAGAGCCTCTTCACTCCGCTCCCCAGCAGAGCCTGTTCAAACCCCTCGCCAGTAGGGCCTGTCAATACGGCTCCCCA
The DNA here is from genome assembly GCA_024666655.1 of Dascyllus trimaculatus. Classification (NCBI taxonomy): domain Eukaryota; kingdom Metazoa; phylum Chordata; class Actinopteri; family Pomacentridae; genus Dascyllus; species Dascyllus trimaculatus. The sequence goes on from JAMOIN010001182.1 coordinate 26,698, forward strand.
GCAGAGCCTGTCCACACGGCTCCCCAGTACCACAGCCCAGCACACCGGGCTCCCCAGCACAGGTCACCGGGCTCCCCAGAACAGCACACGGGCCCCCCCAGCACAGCACACGGGGCTACCCAGCACAACGACCCGCCTGGCTCTCCATCAGAGCCTGTTCAACCCTCTCCCCAGCAAAGCCTGTCCACACGGCTTCCCAGCACCACGGCCAAGCACACTGGACTCCGATACCCAACTGACTGGGCTCCCGAGTACAGCACACGGGGGACCCCAGCACCACAGCCCGGCAGGCTCTCCATCACAGCCTGTTCACACCGCTCAACAGGACAGCCTGTCTACACGGCTCCCCATCACCACAGCAAAGCACACAGGGATCCCCAGCCCAGCTCACCGGGCTCCTGATCACAGCTCACGGGGGCCCCGAGCACCACAGCCCGCCTGGCTGTCCATCAGGGCCTGTTCACGCCCCTCCGCAGCAGAGCCTGTCTACACGGCTCCCCAGCACAAAAGCCCAGCACACCGGGTACCCCAGCCCAGCTCACCGGGCTCCCCAGCACAGCACACGGGGCCCCCCAGCAGCACAGCCTGCCTGGCTCTCCAGCAGAGCCTGTTCAAACCACTCGCCAGCAGAGCCTTTCCACACGGCTCCCCAGCAGCACAGCCCAGCACACCGGGCTCCCCAGCCGAGCTCACCAGGGTCCCCAGCACAGAACACGGGGCCCCCCAGCACCACAGTCCGCCTGGCTCTCCAGCAGAGCCTGTTCACACCGCTCCCTAGCAGAGCCTGTCTACACGGCTCCCCAGCAGCACAGCCCAGCAAACCGGGCTCCTCTGCCCAGCTCACCGGGCTCCCCAGCACCACAGCCCGCCTGGCTCTCCATCAGAGCTTGTTCAAACCACTCCCCAGCAGAGCGAGTCCACACGGCTCCCCAGCACAACAGCCCAGCACACCGGGCTCCCCAGCCAAGCTCACCGGGCTCCCCAGCACAGCACATTGAAGCCCCCAGCACCACAGCCCGCCTGACTCTCCATCAGAGCATGTTCACACCGCTCCTCAGCAGAGCCTGTCCACACGGCTCGCCAGTACCACAGCCCAGCACACCGGGCTCCCCAGCACAGCACACGGGGCCCCCCAGCACCACAGCCCGCCTGGCTCTCCAGCAGAGCCTGTTCAAACCACTCGCCAGCAGAGCCTTTCCACACGGCTCCCCAGCAGCACAGCCCAGCACACCGGGCTCCCCAGCCGAGCTCACCAGGGTCCCCAGCACAGAACACGGGGCCCCCCAGCACCACAGCCCGCCTGGCTCTCCATCAGAGCCTGTTCACACCGCTCCGCAGCAGAGCCTGTCTATACGGCTCCCCAGCACCAAAGCCCAGAACACCGGGCTCCCAAGCCCAGCTCACCGGGCTCCCCAGCAAAGCACACGGGGCCCCCCAGAACCACAGCCCGCCTGGCTCTCCATCAGAGCGTTTTCACACGGCTCCCTAGAAGAGCCTGTCCACACGGCTCCCCAGCAGCACAGCCCAGCACACCGGGCTCCTCAGCCCAGCTCACCGGGCACCCCAGCACAGCACAGGGGGGCCCCAAGCACCACAGCCCGCCTGGCTCTCCTGCAGAGCCTTTTCAAACCACTCCCCAGCACAGCCTGTCCACACGGCTCCCCAGCACCACAGCCCGCCTGGCTCTCCATCAGAGCCTGTTCACACTGTTCCGAAACAGAGCCTGTCTACACGGCTCCCCATCACCACAGTCCAGCACACCGGGCTCCCCAGCAGAACAGCCCAGCACACCGGGCTCCCCAGCACAGCACACGGGGGCCCCCAGCACCACAGCCCGCCTGGCTCTCCATCAGAGCCTGTTAAACCCTCTCCCCATGAGAGCCAGTCCACACGGTTTCCCAGCACAACAGCCCAGCACACTGGGCTCCGAAGCCCAGCTCACTGGGCTCCCGAGCACAGCACACGGGGGCCCCCAGCACCACAGCACGGCTGGCTCTCCATCAGAGCCTTTTCACACCGCTCCCCGACAGAGACTGTCCACACGGCTTCCCAGCACAGCAGAGTAGCACACCGGGATCCCCAGCCCAGCTCAACGGGCTCACCAGCACAGCACACGGGGGCCCCCAGCACCACAGCGCTCCTGGTTGTCCATCAGAGCATTTTCACACCGCTCCCCAGCAGAGCCTGTCTACACGGCTCCCCAGCAGCACAGCCCAGCACACCGGGCTCCCCAGCCCAGCTCACTGGGCTCCCCACCACAGCAACCGGGGGCCGCCAGCACCACTGCCAGCCTGGCTCTCCATCAGAGCCTCTTCAAGCCACTCCCAAGCAGAGCCTGTCCTCACGGCTCCCCAGCACCACAGCCCAGCACACCGGGCTCCCCAGCAAAGCACACGGGGGCCCCCAGCACAACAGCCCTCCTTGCTCTACATCAGAGCCTGTTCAAACCGCTCCCCAGCCGAGCCTATCCACACGGCTCCCCAGCACCACAGCCCAGCACACCGGGCTCCCCAGCCCAGCTCAACGGGCTCCCCAGCACAGCACACGGGACAACCCAGCACCACAGCCCGCCTGGCTCTCCATCACAGCCTGTTCACACCGCTCCCCAGCAGAGCCTGTCTACACGGCTCCCCATCACCACAGCCCAGCACACCGGGCCCCCCGCCCCCCCCCTCCGGGCTGCCCAGCTCAGCTCACCGGGCTCCCCAGCACTGCACACGGGGCACCCCAGCACCACAGCCCGCCTGGCTCTCCATCAGAGCCTGTTCACACAGCTCCCCAGCAGAGCCTTTCCACACTGCTCCCCAGCACCACAGCCCAGCACACCGGGCTCCCCAGCCCTGCTAACCGGACTCCCCAGCACAGCACACCGGGCTCCCCAACCCAGCTAACCGGGCTCCCCAGCACAGCACACGGGGGCCCCCAGCACCACAGCTGGCCTGGCTCTCCATCAGAGACTGTTCACACCGCTCCCCAGCACAGCCTGTTCACTCCGCTCCCCAGCAGAGCCTGTCTACACGGGTCCCCAGCACCACAGCACAGCTCACCGGGCTCCCCTGAACCACAGCCCGCCTGGCTCTCCATCAGAGCCTGTTCAAACCACTCCCCAGCAGTCCCTGTCCACACGGCTCCCCAGCAGCACAGCCTAGCACAGCGGGCTCCCCGGCCAAGCTCACCGGTCCCCCCAGCACAGCAGACGGAGGCCCCCAGCACCACAGCCTGTCTGGCTCTCCATCAGAGCCTGTCCACACCGCTCCCCAGCAGACCCTGTCCAAACGGCACCCCAGCAGCTCAGCCCAGCACACCGGGCTCTCCAGCCCAAATCAACGGGATCCCCAGCACAGAACACGGACCCCCCAGCACCACAGCCTGTCTGGCTCTCCATCAGAGCCTGTCCACAAGGCTCCCCAGCAGAGCCTGTCCACACAGCTCCCCAGCACCACAGCCCAGCACACCGGGCTCCCAGGCCAAGCTAACCGGGCTCCCCAGCACAGCACACGGAGAGCCAGGCTTGCTGTGGTGCTGGGAGCCCCCATCAGAGCCTCTTCACACCGCTCCCAAGCAGAGCCTTTCCACACGGCTCCCCAGCACCACAGCCCACCACACCGGGCTCCCCAGCCCTGCTCACCGGCCTCCGTAGCAGAGCACACGGGGGCCCCCAGCACCACAGCCTGCCAGGCTCTCCATCAGAGCCTGTTCACACCGCTCCCAAGTAGAGCCTGTCTACAGGGCTCCCCAGCAGCACAGCCCATCACACCGGGCTCTCCAGCCCAAATCAACGGGCTCCCCAGCACAGAACACGGACCCCCCAGCACCACAGCCTGTCTGGCTCTCCATCAGAGCCTGTCCACACGGCTCCCCAGCAGAGCCTGTCCACACGGCTCCCCAGCACCACAGCCCAGCACACCGGGCTCCCCAGCACAGCACACGGGGCCCCCCAGCAATACAGCCTGCCTGGCTCTGCATCAGAGACTGTTCAAACCACTCCACAGCAGAGACTGTCGACACGGCTCCCCAGCACAAAAGCCCAGCTCACCGGGCTCCCCAGCCCAGCTCACAGGGCTCCCCAGCACAGCACACGGGGCCCCCCAGCACCACAGCCTGCCTGGCTCTCCAGCAGAGTCTGTTCAAACCATTCACCAGCAGAGCCTGTCCACACGGCTCCCCAGCACCACAGCCCGCCTGGCTCTCAAGCAGAGCCTGTTCAAACCAGTCCCCAGCAGAGCCTGTCCACACGGCTCCCCAGCACCACAGCCCAGCACACCGGGCTCCTCGGCCCAGCTCACCGGGCTCCACAGCACAGCACACGGGGGCCCCCAGCACCACAGCCGACCTGGCTCTCCATCAGTGCCTGTTCACACCGCTCCCCAGCAGAGCCTGTCGACACGGCTCCCCAGCACCACAGCCCAGCACACCGGGCTCCCCAGCCCAACTCAACGGGCCCCCTAGCACAGTACATGGGGGCCCCCAGCACCACAGCCCGCCTGGCTCTCCATCAGAGCCTGTTCACACCGCTCCCCAGCAAAGCCTGTGTACACGGCTCCCCAGCAGCACAGCACAGCACACCGGGCTCCTCTGCCCATCTCACCGGGCTCCCAAGTGCCACAGCCCGCCTGGCTCTCAATCAGAGCCTGTGTACACAGCTCCCCAGCACCACAGCCCAGCACACCGGGCTCGCCAGCCCAGCTCAACGGTCTCCACCGCACAGCACACGGGGCCACCCAGCACAGCACACGGGGGCCCCCAGCACCACAGCCTGCATGGCTCTCCATCAGAGCCATTTCACAGCGCTCCGCAGCAGAACTTGTCCACACGGCTCCCCAGCAGAACAGCCCAGCACACCGGGCTCCCCAGCACAGCACACGGGGGCCCCCAGCACCACAGCCTGCCTGGCTCTCCATCAGAGCCTGTTAAACCCTCTCCCCATGAGAGCCAGTCCACATGGCTTCCCAGCACCACAGCCCAGCACACTGGGCTCCGAAGCCCAGCTCACTGGGCTCCCGAGCACAGCACACGGGGGCCCCCAGCACCACAGCCCGGCTGGCTCTCCATCAGAGCCTTTTCACACCGCTCCGCGACAGAGCCTGTCCACACGGCTCCCCAGCAGCACAGCCCAGCACACCGGGCTCCCCAGCCGAGCTCACCAGGGTCCCCAGCACAGAACACGGGGCCCCCCAGCACCACAGCCCGCCTGGCTCTCCATCAGAGCCTGTTCACACCGCTCCGCAGCAGAGCCTGTCTATACGGCTCCCCAGCACCAAAGCCCAGAACACCGGGCTCCCCAGCCCAGCTCACCGGGCTCCCCAGCACAGCACACGGGGCCCCCCAGAACCACAGCCCGCCTGGCTCTCCATCAGAGCGTTTTCACACGGCTCCCTAGCAGAGCCTGTCCACACGGCTCCCCAGCAGCACAGCCCAGCACACCGGGCTCCTCAGCCCAGCTCACCGGGCACCCCAGCACAGCAAAGGGCGGCCCCAAGCACCACAGCCCGCCTGGCTCTTCTGCAGAGCCTTTTCACACCGCTCCGCAGCAGAGCCTGTCTGCACGGCTCCCCATCACCACAGTCCAGCACACCGGGCTCCCCAGCAGAACAGCCCAGCACACCAGGCTCCCCAGCCCAGCACACGGGGCCCCCCAGCACCACAGACCGCCTGGCTCTCCAGCAGAGCCTGATCAAACCGCTCCCCAGCAGGGCCTGTCCACACGGCTCCCCAGCAGCACAGCCCAGCACAACGGGCTACCCCAGCCCAGGTCACCGGGCTCCCCAGCACAGCACAAGGGGGCCCCCAGCACCACAGCCCGCCTGGCGCTCCATCAGAGCCTGTTCACACAGCTCCCCAGCAGAGCCTTTCCACACTGCTCCCCAGCACCACAGCCCAGCACACCGGGCTCCCCAGCCCTGCTAACCGGACTCCCCAGCACAGCACACGGGGGCCCCCAGCCCAGCTCACCGGGCTCCCCAGCACACCACACGGGGCCCCCAAGCACCACAGCCCGCCTGGCGCTCCGTCAGAGCCTGTTCACACAGCTCCCCAGCAGAGCCTTTCCACACTGCTCCCCAGCACCACAGCCCAGCACACCGGGCTCCCCAGCCCTGCTAACCCGACTCCCCAGCACAGCACACCGGGCTCCCCAACCCAGCTAACCGGGCTCCCCAGCACAGAACACGGGGGCCCCCAGCACCACAGCTGGCCTGGCTCTCCATCAGAGACTGTTCACACCGCTCCCCAGCACAGCCTGTTCACTCCGCTCCCCAGCAGAGCCTGTCTAAACGGCTCCCCAGCACCACAGCACAGCACACCGGGCTCCCCAGCCGGGCTCCCCAGCACAGCACACGGGGGCCCCCAGCATCACAGCTCGCCTGGCTCCCCAGCAGAGCCTGTTCAAACCACTCCCCAGCAGTCCCTGTCCACACGGCTCCCCAGCAGCACAGCCTAGCACAGCGGGCTCCCCGGCCAAGCTCACCGGTCCCCCCAGCACAGCACACGGAGGCCCCCAGCACCACAGCCTGTCTGGCTCTCCATCAGAGCCTGTCCACACCGCTCCCCAGCAGAGCCTGTCCACACGGCTCCCCAGCAGAACAGCCATGCACTCCGGGCTCCCCAGCCAAGCTCACTGGGCCCCCCAGCACAGCACACGGGCCCCCCCAGCACCATAGCCGGCCTGGCTGTCCAGCAGAGCCTGTTCAAACCACTCCCCAGCAGACCCTGTCCACACGGCTCCCCATTACCACAGCCTGCCTGGCTCTCCAGCAGAGCCTGTTCACACTGCTCCCCAGCAGAGCCTGTCTACACGGCTCCCCAGCAGCACCGCCCAGCACACCGGGCTCCTCTGCCCAGCTCACCGGGCTCCCCAGCACCACAGCCCACCTGGCTCTCAATCAGAGCCTGTTCAAACCACTCCCTAGCAGAGCCTGTCTACACGGCTCCCCATCACCACAGCCCAGCACACCGGGCTCCCCAGCCCAGCTAACCGGTCTCCCCAGGACAGCACACGGGGCCCCCCAGCACAACAGCATGCCTGGCTGTCCATCAGAGCCTACTCACAGCGCTCCGCAGCAGAGACTGTCCACACGGCTCCCCAGCAGCACAGCCATGCACTCCGGGCTCCCCAGCCAAGCTCACCGGGCTCCCCAGCACAGCACATGGGGGCCCCCAGCACCACAGCCCGCCTGACTCTCCATCAGAGCCTGTTCGCACCGCTCCCCACCAGAGCCTGTCCATACGGCTCGCCAGTACCACAGCCCAGCACACCGGGCTCCCCAGCACAGCACACGGGGGCCCCCATTATCACAGCCCGCCTGGCTCTCCATCAGAGCCTGTTCACATCGTTCCCCAGCAGAGCCTGTCCACACAGCTCCCCAGCACCACAGCCCAGCACACCGGGCTCCCAAACACAGCACACGGGGACCCCCAGCACCACAGCCCGCCTGGCTCTCCATCAGAGCCTGTTCACAACGCTCCCCAGCAGAGCCTGTCTACACGGTTGGCCAGCACCACAGCCCAGCACACCGGGCTCCCCAGCCAAGCTCACCGGGCCCCCCACCACACCACACGGGCGCCACCAGCACCACAGCCCGCCTGGCTCTCCATCAGAGCCTGTTCACACCGCTCCCCAGCAGAGCCTGTCTACACGGTTCCCCAGCACAACAGCCCAGCACACCGGGCTCCCCTGCCCATCTCACCGGGCTCCCCAGCACAGCACACGGGGGCCCCCAGCACCACAGCCCGCCTGGCTCTCCATCAGAGCCTGTTCACACCGCTCCCCAGCAGCACAGAAAAGCACACCGGCTTCCCCAGCAAAGCACACGGGGGCCCCCAGCACCACGGCCCGCCTGGCTCTCCAGCAGGGCCTGTTCAAACCACTCCCAAGCAGAGCCGGTCAACACGGCTCCCCAGCAGCACAGCCCAGCACACTGGCCTCCCCCGCCGATCTCACCAGGCTCCGCAGCACAGCACACGGGGCCCCCCAGCACCACAGCCCAGTACACTGGGCTCCCCAGCCCAGCTCAACCGGCTCCCCAAGACAGCACACGGTCCCCCCCATCACCGCAGCCCGCCTGGCTCTCAATCAGAGCCTGTTCAAACCACTCCCCAGCAGAGCGAGTCCACACGGCTCCCAAGAACCACAGCCCAGCACACTGGGCTCCCCAGCCCAGCTCACCGGGCTCCGCAGCACAGCACACGGGGCCCCCCAGCACCACAGCCCAGTACACTGGGCTAACCAAGACAGCACACGGTCCCCCCCATCACCGCAGCCCGCCTGGCTCTCCATCAGAGCCTGTTCAAACCGCTCCCCAGCAGAGCCTGTACACACGGCTCCCCAGCAGCACAGCCATGCACTCCGCGCTCCCCAGCCAAGCTCACCGGGCCCCCCAGCACAGCACACGGGCCCCCCCAGCACCATAGCCGGCCTGGCTGTCCAGCAGAGCCTGTTCAAACCACTCCCCAGCAGACCCTGTCCACACGGCTCCCCAGCACCACAGCCTGCCTGGCTCTCCAGCAGAGCCTGTTCACACTGCTCCCCAGCAGAGCCTGTCTACACGGCTCCACAGCAGCACCGCCCAGCACACCGGGCTCCTCTGCCCAGCTCACCGGGCTCCCCAGCACCACAGCCCACCTGGCTCTCAATCAGAGCCTGTTCAAACCACTCCCCAGCAGAGCCTGTCTACACGGCTCCCCATCACCACAGCCCAGCACACCGAGCTCCCCAGCCCAGCTAACCGGTCTCCCCAGGACAGCACACGGGGGCCCCCAGCACCACAGCCCAGTACACTGGGCTAACCAAGACAGCACACGGTCCCCCCCATCACCGCAGCCCGCCTGGCTCTCCATCAGAGCCTGTTCAAACCACTCCCCAGCAGAGCGAGTCCACACGGCTCCCAAGGACCACAGCCCAGCACACCGGGCTCCCCAGCCCATCTCACCGGGCTCCCCAGCACAGCACACGGGGCCCCCCAGCACCACAGCCCGCCTGGCTCTCCATCAGAGCCTGTTCAAACCACTCCCATGCAGAGCCTGTCTACACGGCTCCCCAGCAGCACAGCCCAGCACACCGCAGCACAGCCCGCCTGGCTCTCCAGCAGAGCCTGTTCACACCGCTCCCCAGCAGACCCGGTCCACACGGCCCCCCAGCAGCAGAGAACAGCACACCGGGCTCCCCAGCACAGCACACGGGGGCACCCAGCACCACGGTCCGCCTGGCTCTCCAGCAGAGCCTGTTCAAACCACTCCCAAGCAGAGCCGGTCCACACGGCTCCCCAGCAGCACAGCCCAGCACACCTGCCTCCCCAGCACAGCTCAACGGGCTCCCCAGCACAGCACACGGGGGCCCCCAGCACCACAGCCCGTGTTGCTCTCCAGCAGACCCTGTTCAAATCACTCCCCAGCACAGCCTGTCCACACGCCTCCCCAGCAGCACAGCCCAGAACACCGGGCTCCCCAGCCCAGCTCACCGGCCTCACCAGCACAGCACACGGGGGCCCCCAACACCACAGCCCGCCTGGCTCTCAAACAGAGCCTGTTCACACCACTCCCCAGCAAAGCCTTTCTACAAGGCTCCCCAGCACCACAGCACAGCACACCGGGATCCCCAGCCCAGCTCACCGGGCCCTCCAGCACAGCACACCGGGCCCCCCAGCACCAATGCCCGCCTGGCTCCCCAGCAGAGCCTGTCCACACGGCTCCCCAGCAGCACAGCCCAGCACACCGGGATCCCCAGCACAGCACACGGGGGCTCCCAGCACCACAGCCCGCCTGGCTCTCCATGAGAGCCTCTTCACACCGCTCCCCACCAGAGCCTGTCTACACGGCTCCGCAGCACCACAGCCCAGCACACCGGGCTCCCCAGCACTGAACACGGGGGCACCCAGCACCACAGCCCGCCTGGCTCTCCGGCAGAGCCTGTTCAACCACTCCCCAGCAGAGCTTGTCTACACGGCTCCCCAGCACCACAGCCCAGCACACCGGGCTCCCCAAGCCGGCTCAACGGGCTCCTCAGCAAAGAACAAGGGGCCCCACAGCACCACAGCCCGCCTGGCTCTCCATCAGAGCCTGTCCACACCGCTCCTCAGCAGACCCTGTCCACATGGCTCCCCAGCACAACAACCCTGAACACCGGGCTCCCCAGCCCAGCTCACCGGGGTCCCCATCACAGCACACCGGGGCCAACAGCACCACAGCTAGCCTGGCTCCCCAGCAGAGCCTGTTCAAACCACTCCCCAGCACAGCCTGTCCACACGGCTCACCAGCACCACAGCCGAGCTCACCGGGCTCTCCAGCACTGCACACGGGGCCCCCCATCACCACAGCCCACCTGTCTCTGGAGCAGAGCCTGTTCAAAGCACTCCCCAGCAGAGCCTGTCCACACGGCTCCCCAGCACCACAGCCCATCACACCGGGCTCCCCAGCCCAGCTCAACGGGCTCCCCAGCACAGCACACGGGGCCCCCCAGCACCACAGCCCGCCTGGCTCTCCATCAGAGCCTGTTCAACCCTTTAACCAGCAGAGCCTGTCCACACGGCTCCCCAGCACAACAGCCCACCACACCGGGCTCCACAGCCTAGCTAAACCTGCTCCCCAGCACAGCACACGGGTCTTCCCAGCACCACAGCCCGCATGGCTCTCCATCAGAGCCTGTTCACTCCGCTCCCCAGCAGAGCCTGTCCACAGGTCTCCCCAGCACCTCAGCCCAGCACACCGGGCTCCCCAGCACAGCACACGGGGCCCCTCAGCACAGCACACGTGGCTTCACAGCACCACAGCCCGCCTGGCTCTCCATCAGAGCCTCTTCACACCGCTCCCCAGCAGAGCCTGTCTACACGGGTCCCCAGCAGCACAGCCCAGCACACCAGGCTCCCCAGCCCAGCTCTCCCGGCTCCCGATCACGGCACACGGGGCCCCACAGCACCACAGTCTGCCTGGCTCTCCAGCAGATCCTTTTGAAACCACTACCCAGCAGAGCCTGTCCACACGGCTCCCCAGCAGCACAGCCCAGCACACCGGGCTCAACAGCCCAGCTCACCGGGCTCCCCAGCACAGCACAAGGGGCCCCCCAGAACCACAGCCCGCCTGGCGCTCCATCAGAGCCTGTTCACACCGCTCCCCAGCAGAGCCTTTCCACACTGCTCCCCAGCACCACAGCCCAGCACACCGGGCTCCCCAGCCCTGCTCACCGGGCTCCCCAGCACAGCACACGGGGGCCCCCAGCACAGCTCACCGGGCTCCCCAGCACAGCACACGGGGCCCCCAGCACCACAGCCCGCCTGGCTTTCCATCAGAACCTTTTCACAACGCTCCCCAGTAGAGCCTGTCCACACGGCTCCCAAACACCACAGCCCAGCACACCGGGCTCCCCAGCCCAGCTCACCGGGCTCCCCAGCACGGCACACGGGACCCCCCAGCACCACAGCCCAGCAAACCGGGCTCCCCAGCCCAGCTCACCGGACTCCCCAGCACAGCACACGGGCGCCCCCAGCACCACAGCCCGCCTGGCTCTCCAGCAGAGCATGTTCAACCCTCTCCCCAGCAGAGCCTGTCCACACGGCTCCCCAGCAGCACAGCCCAGCGAACTGGCCTCCACAGCCCAGTACACGGGGACCCCCAGCACAGCACACGGGGGCCTCCAGCAAACCACACGGGGCCCCAGTGCACCATAGCCCGCTAGGCTCTGCAGCAGAGCCTGTCCACACGGCTGGCCAGCAGCACAGCCCAGCACACCGGGCTCCCAAGCACAGCACACGGGGCCCCCAGCACAGCACACGGGGGCCCCCAGCACAGCACACGGGGGCCCCCAGCACAGCACACGGGGGCCCCAGCACCACAGCCCGCGTTGCTCTCCAGTAGAGCCTGTTCAAACCACTCCCCAGCACAGCCTGTCCACAAGCCTCCCCAGCAGCACAGCCCAGAACACCGGGCTCCCCAGCCCAGCTCACCGGACTCCCCAGCACAGCACACGGGGCCCCCCAGCACCTCAGCCCACCTGGCTTTCCAGCAGAATCTCTTCACACCGCTCCCCAGCAGAGCCTTTCCACACGGCTCCCCAGCAGCACAGCCCAGCACACCAGGCTCCACAGCCGATCTCACCGGGCTCCGCAGCACAGCACACGGGACCCCCCAGCACCACAGCCCACCAAACCGGGCTCCCCAGCCCAGCTCACCGGACTCCCCAGCACATCACACAGGCGCCCCCAGCACCACAGCCCGCCTGGCTCTCCAGCAGAGCCTGTTCAACCCTCTCCCCAGCAGAGCCTGTCCACACGGCTCCCCAGCAGCACAGCCCAGCGAACTGGCCTCCACAGCCCAGTACACGGGGACCCCCAGCACAGCACACGGGGGACTCCAGCAAACCACACGGGGCCCCAGTGCACCATAGCCAGCTAGGCTCTGAAGCAGAGCCTCTCCACACGGCTGGCCAGCAGCACAGCCCAGCACACCGGGCTGCCAAGCACAGCACACGGGGCCCCCAGCACAGCACACGGGGGCCCCCAGCAAAGCACACGGGGGCCCCCAGCACAGCACACGGGGGCCGCCAGCACCACAGCCCGCGTTGCTCTCCAGTAGAGCCTGTTCAAACCACTCCCCAGCACAGCCTGTCCACATGCCTCCCCAGCAGCACAGCCCAGAACACCGGGCTCCCCAGCCCAGCTCACCGGACTCCCCAGCACAGCACACTGGGGCCCCCAACACAACAGCCTGCATGGCTTTCCATCAGAGCCTGTTCACACGGCTCCTCAGCAGAGCCTTTCCACACGGCTCCCCAGCAGCACACCCTAGGACACCGGGCTCCGCAGCCCAGCTCACCGGGCTCCCCAGCACAGCACACGGGAGGCCCCCAGCACCACAGCCCACCTGGCTCTCCAGCAGAGCCTGTTCAAACCACTTCCCAGCAGAGCCGGTCTACACGGCTCCCCAGCACCACAGCCCAGCTCACCAGGGCCCCCAACACAGCACACGGGGGGCCCACAGCACCACAGCCCGCCTGGCTCTCCATCAGAGCCTGTTCAACCCTCTCCCCAGAAGAGCCTGTCCACACGGCTCCCCAGCACCACAGCCCAGCACACCGGGATCCCCAGCCCAGCTCACCGGGCTCCCCAGCACAGCACACGGGGCCCCCCAGGACCACAGCCCGCCTGGCTCTCCATCAGAGCCTGGTCACAGCGCTCCGCAGCAGAGCCTGTCCACACGGCTCCCCAGCAGCACAGCCCAGCACACCGGGCTCCCCAGCCAAGCTCACCGGTGATGAAGAAAATAACCCACATATTGTACTGTTACTATTGTCCCATGTCACCCTTTCATTCCCTTTCCCACGGTCATCCACAATTAACATCTAGCCTACCTACTGTTATATCACACCTTTGTTATTTGCAAGTGTTTACCAGACTCTTTGATCCAATTACCCTTTTGTTACCCATCCTCTGAGATGTCCCTTTTGTCTTACCCCCTGTATTTGCATACAGCCCCTCCCTACCCTTTGATCCATGCTCTGACATTCCTATAAAATGTGTGCCCTGAAAATGCTCTGGGTCGACTTACCTTTGCAGACCCACTCTGTGTCGGTAAATCCACCGTATTACCGGAAATACTAATAAAACACCCCACTACAGCAAACTTTGCAGAACCAAGAGTGAAATTTCTTCAACAATATGGTGCCGTGACCCGGATGGCAATATACTTCGGAGGAGACTCTTTTTCCAGACCAAGGACACACCAGTGGCTCAGCATTCCAAATTGTACTGAGGTAAGGGATCCTTTTGAAAACCCAATTATTGTCACTGTGTGCTGTTGGAGGTCTGTGGAACTGTAGTCCCAAAGAAGTTGACGCCATCCATGTTTTGAAGTAAGTTTGCTGTACGTGGTTGTGAGCATGGGGAAGTTAAACATTTGTTCGTTTCTTTGTTTGTATTTTGTTTGTTTTATGTGTTTTTAAGAGAATAAGAGAAGAATAGGCCTAAAACAGATGAATCAGAGTAGGCCAGGGCAAGACCAGGTAGAAGTAGGGATGATTAGCTCTCCCAGGGATGACCCGCTCTCCCAATACGTAGAATTACTGCTGTTCTTGTGAGGATTTGACTCGCTCTCCTCACACCAAAGGGAATAGCGTGTATATTTTAAGTAGAATGTTGACTGAAGGAAGTAGGAAAGTGACTAAAAGGAAAAAGTAAGTGTGTATTAATGGTTTCTTTGAAAGGATTTTGTGTTTAGAGGGAATGTGGTAGTGATTTTAGCAGAGGGATAGTGAAAGTGTTTACTGGTCAGGTGAGGAATAAAGTGTTTACTGGTCAGGTGAGGAATAAAGTGTTTACTGGTCAGGTGAGGAATAAAGTGTTTACTGGTCAGGTGAGGAATGTGCACAAGAAATATGGTTTTGTTGTCTTAGGTTTTATTGATAAGTAGCATTGGTAAGCACATGAGTGAATAGACAACCTGTTTATATAGAGAAGGTAGAAAAAACAGTGGCAGAAAATAGGCCTAAGAAGAATAGAGAAGAGCCTAGGTGGCTGATGCAGGATCAGTTGAGAAGTAGGGATTTGATTTGCTCTCCCAGGGATGACTCGCTCTCCCAATACTAGAAGCTACATGTGTGTTTTTGTAAGGATTCGACTAGCTCTCCTCACATCAAAGAATGACTTGTATCTTCTGAGTAGAATGGTGACTGAAGGAATTGTGTAAGTGAATTAGGATTTTAGGAAGGTTTTCTCTTACAGAGTAAACATGGGGAGTTATTTTAGCAGAGAGACAGCGAATGGATTCACTGGTCCGATGAAATACATGCATGACAATCATGGTGCTGAGAGCACAAAATTTGTCAAAGAATGGGTCAGACTGACTAAAGGTGATGGTCCACTAAAATTTCCCTGGAATGGGACTTTTGATCGAACTAGATTAGAAAATTTGAGAGAGAGACTGTGTTCCCAAAAAGATAACAACAAACATTTCAACAGCCTCAGGTTGTGGAGAGATGAAAGTAGACGAAGTAATGCAGAATCTCAAATAGCTTCACTTTTAGACCAAAATAAAAGTTATTGAATCAACTAAAAGAACAAGGAAACACAACGCAGACTACAAACCAATCAGACAATGAGTTAAGCAAATCCTCAACTAACATTAAAGAAAACAAAAATGGCCAAATAACAAAATTAGCTCCATTGATTGCAATAGGAGGTGATCTTGTTTACAAGCCTTGGAGCCGGAGAGAACTCAAGGCAATAGTGGGAGACTTTCCAAAAGATATTAGAAAGAACAAACAAAAGTGGTTGGAAGAGTGGGATTCAGTGTGTACAATATATAGACCCCACATGCCTGATATGATGCAGTTGCTAAAACTTACTCTGCCTGCTGACATAAAAGAGAAAGTGATTGCTTTGTGTGAAATTCCATGTAACCCAGCAGAATTTGCAAAGATCCCATCCGAAAGAGCACAGACATTTTACAGCATCATAGCCTTAGCAATTCAAAAAGAAGTAGTACAGCAAGCTGATTACATTCCACTCACAAAACGTAAACAAACCAGAGATGAAAATCCACATGAGTTTTATGGAAAAATGATGACAACAGCTAAAGAGAGCTGTGGCCTGTCACAGAGTCAGATTGATGGGTTACCCCCAGGGTACTTGCAACACATGTTTGTGAATGGTCTTCTACCAAAGATAAAAGGGCAAGTGCAATTAACTGTTGGGTGGTCAGGAAAACAAATGGCTGAATTGGTTGAAATAGCTCAACACCATTGGGATAACATTGAACAAAAGGAGCATAGAATGCAGGAATCGCTAATGTTTGCCCAAGTGTCTCACTACACAGGCGGAGCATCAAAGGGAGGAAACTTTGGCAGAGGAGCCTTCAAGAGAGAGAAGTGGGGCCAAAGCCGTGGACCAGGAGGTCACTCACACCACGGACAAAGCCGCATTTCACCCTTATCACGCAGAAACCTGGGAAACTGCTTTTATTGTGGTGAACCAAATCATTGGGTAAGACACTGCCCATATGCATCATCACAACCAAAATCAACCCTGCCTACGGCACCTCCATTAAGCAACCAAGTGGAAGACCAACAACTCCCACAGCCCAACCTATAGAGCTGTCAGGACAGTGACCAAATTGAAACAGACGTGATTCAAGCTCCACTGATTAGATTGGCGAAAATGAATGAAGAACCTCACTTAATGGTAGATGTAAATGGTAAACCAGCTAAATTTCTGGTAGACACTGGAGCTTCGCTGCTTTCACTGAGAATGTGCCAAATTTCACAACCTCACACTCTTTTCTACCCAACGCCATAACTCTTCTTACAGGCCAGTTGCTTACTTTTCTTCCAGATTAGATCCAGTAGAAAGAGGATTTCCACCATGTCTGAAGGCCGTTGCTGCAGCTACACTTGCTGTCAACAAATCTGCTGATATAGTGTTAGGGTCTCCACTCACAGTTAGGATGCCACATGATGCACTCACCTTGATAACTAGAGAGGCACACCGACATGTGACAGGGAACAGGGAGGCAAAGTTTGTACTAACACTCACTGCCCCACACATAACACTCAAAAGATGCTCTATCCTCAATCCTGCTACACTACTATCTACCGAAAATGATGGTGATCCTCATAACTGTATGGATGTTATTGCATGCACATCCAAACCACGTCTTGACCTCTCAGAAACTCCTCTTGCTAACTCAGATCTTATCCTCTACACTGATGGATCAGCTTACAGGGAAAATGGAATGCCGTACGCAGGGTATGCAATTTGTGATAACTTTTCTATTATTGAAAGCGCAGCCCTGCCTTCCTCCAGCTCCGCCCAAGTAGCTGAGCTATACGCACTGATGAGAGCCTGTAAGTTGTCAGAAGGTAAAATCGTCACTATTTACACTGACTCCAGATATGCTTTTGGGTGTGTGCATGATTTTGGAATCCTATGGGCAAACAGAGGATTCATCACATCCTCTGGGACACCTGTTAAACATGGCAAATTAATTGGCGAACTGTTAAATGCATGTCAGTGTCCTGCATCTATTGCTGTGGTTAAATGTGAAGCGCACACAAAATCAGATGATCCTGTTTCCAGAGGCAACGCTTTGGCTGACCATGCAGCCAAAGCGGCTGCAAAATTTGGTAATCCTGTTCAAGTAAAGCTCTGTTCCTCCATACATGTTAATGACCTTGCCTCTCTTAATGATGTTGCTCTCCTACAAGAGAGCGCTGACGCTGAGGAGCACAGGTTGTGGCATTCTCATGGATGTAAAAATGTAAATAATCTGTGGGTCCACACTGACGGCCGTGTTGTGGCTCCCACCTCCTTGTACCCGTGGCTAGCACGCATGTCACATGGACTTTCACATGTAAGCAAAGGGGGGATGTGTGAGACAGTACTGAAAGACTGGTATGCTCCAGGATTTACGGTATA